>KL817474.1:0-25244 GCA_000611955.2 Stegodyphus mimosarum
CTAGTTGCACGTACAATCGATGATAATGATGCATCTGGGGCTGTGAGTGCCGCTATGACGATTCCTCGGTCTTCACGTTCTGTCGCCTACCGTTTCCTTCTTGACGTTGTGTGCGGCCATGATTCACCCATTCCTGCCAACATTGTCTAATAGTGGTATCGCTCCTGCTCAAATGTCGAGCTATTCGCCGATAAGACCAACCGGCTTCTTTGAGCCCAACTACACGACCTCTCTCAAATTCTCTCATCTGCGCATATCGTTGGTGCAGCTGTATGCGAGACATTGTTACTGTCTACCAAAGTACACGGAATGAAATTCATGAAGAATTTATGACCTGGAATTGTAATTTCTCTTAAATATTCTGCCAGTTGCGCAGATGAGATGAGCTGTAGCGACAGCTGTTTATTCATTGGCAGCCAAAATGTAAAATTTTGCATTTTCCGTCGAAACCTGCATGCATATCAATTTGTGTCCAATTTGCTTTATATATTCTCGGTGCGTCGTGGTGTGTCATTTTTTTTTGTCTAAGAGTGTATAATTTCAATTACTTCCTTATCGGGCTTCCTTCCATAAGAGCCTGTAGATTTATCATAATCATCAAAGAGAAGAACAATAGCATTAACCCTTACGTAAATTGGTACATTACTGGACATGCCCCTTCCCTACATACTTCTATGAAAGAAACATCTTTAAAACTGACATATGTGTATGTGGAGATAGAGGTGATCCAGAGCACTGCACTTTTATTGTCCCTTAAAAGAGGAACTGCATCTTAAAAAGGAACTCAGTACTTGGATCCGTTTTTGAGATATGCAACAGCAAATAAGCACCTTCGAATAAAAATACAAAAAATAATCGAGTTCTTACAGCAAAAGGACAAGAGTTATGTGCTACCATGTAACAGAATCCCTCCCAGTTCTTCCCACAGCTAGTTATACTATAACTAACGGAAAGTACGATAGTGCAAATTGTCCACAGAACTTTGTATGTAATAATTAAGTACCTGTTCTATCATAATATAAATTAAAAATTCAAAATAATGTTACTGCACTACAGCATGCATATTCTTAACAGTGATATGTTAAATAGAATTAAATTGGTAGAATTTTTATAATATGGACTTTGGCAAACCATGAGATTGCAACGAAATGGATCCCCATGTAAAATGCTGTATGTAATATGCTATATATAATATGCTATATGTAAAAAAAATTCCTCTAAGAAATGTAAGCTTCACATAGCTGACTGTAAGAACTGTAGAACTGCAACCCACAAAGTACTGAATCAAAGAAACACGTGAAAACAATCGTAACCTATATGTTTTAAAAATATGCAACAAATTTGCAACTACCATGTAAAATCAAATGTGTCACCATGTTGAAGTAATATTCATGTACCACCATGCACATTGTAACTTTTCATGGATAAAATATGTATAAACGATGCACTCGGGATATGCAGACGAACCCCCAATGCACTGCTGGCAGTGGTATGGCCCGCGGGACAGCGTGAGGCAGACTCCTTCTGCTCCAAGCTAGGTTTTTTTGGGAAAGTTAGTAGGAAGGGACAACACCTGGATCACCTGTTGCTAAATATCTGGTGTCCCCTACTTTTACCTATACGTATACACCAGAAAGGCATGCGAAGACGACAGGAGAAATACCTTATATACTCCTTCTTTTAAAGGGCGACTGGGGATTAGGGGACCCAATCGCCAAATCCCGGTGGTTGAGAATCATCATCCACCACCCTTTTTTAATTCGGGCGCCACTTGTAGACACATTAGGTATTTTGAAGTTGGAAACGGGAAAAATGAGCAGTGCCCTCGCTCAAACTACGGACCTTTAGAATAAGTGTCGAGCGTGCTGACCACTACACCACGAAGGCATATGAAGACGGCGGGAGGAATACCTTATAAACTTTCCTCTGCGTTTTTTCTTAAATGCCTCTTTCAGCTGGTCCAGAAGGTTATCATAATATTATCCGGCTATACTAGATCCCTGAGGTGTGTGGTCCATCAACAGAATATCATTGTTGTACCAGAAAATGGACGCCATGACCCGTTTTGGTCGATTTCTGGGTACGGAAGTTCTTCGACCATGTGGACCCTCTGTGACGTCATTCTTTTGATTGCTTCTTGGCTTCGGTATGATTAATGTGCAGCCAGATTTCATTCTCAATCACTAACCTAGCAGAAAAGTCATATGTAGCTTCAAAATCGGTCAAACCAGCCTTGGATGTCTCAGCTTGTTCTTTCCTCTAATCACTGTTCAAACATTTTGGCACTCATCTCACTGAAAGCTTTCGCATGTCTGGAATAGTTTTAATAATAAACTGTACACGCTTTTGGGAATGATATTTTTTTTTCATATGGAGTGTTGGTAATTAATACAAAAGGTTATTTTCATTACCGTCTGGCAGAATCTCCTTATTGTCTAGTAAAATTTCATTACCAGCCTGTTGCTAGTCTTAAAAACCCATTTTTTTACTAGTACTTTCATTAATCTTCCTAGGAATTTCCATTTAATATATTTGGTATGTTTCTTATTCTAGGTTGCCATATATTTTCTGATGCCGGTAACCATGCGTCAATGATTCAAGGTATACGAGACAGCGGCGTACCAAAGCATATTTTCAAGCATAATGATCCTAAGGATTTGGAGGAGAAATTAAGTACAGTAGATCCCAGCCTGCCGAAAATTGTTGCGTTTGAAACTGTGCATAGTATGACTGGTAAGTTGTTAGTACACGTTTCTTAATATTATTATAATCCTTGTTTATTT
The DNA here is from genome assembly GCA_000611955.2 of Stegodyphus mimosarum. Classification (NCBI taxonomy): domain Eukaryota; kingdom Metazoa; phylum Arthropoda; class Arachnida; order Araneae; family Eresidae; genus Stegodyphus; species Stegodyphus mimosarum. The sequence continues at coordinate 2,784 of KL817474.1, forward strand.
TCATTAGTTTGAAACTTGACATTTGACATTTGCAAAGCACAAGCATCCGTAAATATACTATCACGCACCTTTCGATATATTATTAGCAAATATCGGGTTTGGGAATATGTGGTATAATTTTTACACTTATATAATCAATATATATGAGTGAACAAAAATGAAATACTATTAAATTTAACTGAAAAGTTCAAGATATTATTGGTAAAATTAGTATTCAAATATCTTAAGGCAGGATATGAAACAGAAGTGATTACTAATTCTAATTGCGATAATTTTTTCCCTGGATTGGCCTGTAATAGGATGCAAGTTGCTAAGCAATTATTCTGATCATCGCATTACACACTTCAGAATCAACTGCAGACTTGTAGATGAAGCATAAATTACGACGGAAAAATGTCTCATCTATAACTAAAGAGGACCACGTGTAGTTCATTATTGTGGATTAAGAGTGAAATTCCGACTGAAATTAATAAGCGCACAGGCTTTCATCTATTTGGTGCTCTAAAAAGATTTTTGAAGAGTTATCGCTTCGATTCTAATAAAAAACTGCAAACGCTCATCCACTAATGCCTATAAAGCCCGAAAAACGGCATTTAAGAGCAAGGTATATTAAAGCTGAAGCAGTGATAGATAACATGTTTGAAAAATCTCGACCTCATACTGGAATACATCAAGAGATGCAGGGTGACTAAGCATGTAATTTCTTTATTTAGTTATTAAAATTCTGGCGAAAACATATTAGTATATGTTATTTTTCGATCCTTTCTCGTGTTTTGCAGTAAACTTTTATAACCTTCACTTTTTAAATATTTATTTTTGTTTATCTAAATAATTTACATTTTAAATTTAATTATAGCCTAAATTTTCAAATTATCAGAAAGTTGCTATCCTTCATGAATCATGCGACTATTTTCAATTTGCATTGTGTTATAGGAGCATTTTGTTTATTCCTCGGCCTCTTAATTTTCTCATTTAAATTGACTAAGTAATTATTAATTCTAAATTTTGAATGAACTTTCTCGAATAATGAAATTCAATTTAATTTTAACTTTGTAATTTTAGAGAATATACTCTTAGGTGGCCTTTTAAATGGAATAAATCTAAATTAGTGAAAATAAATCTAAATTATGTCAAATAAAGTATAAAAATCTTTAAGTTATAGTTTTTAAGTAAGAAAAATACTAACTGCATGTGAAAGAAATCGTAAGATATATGCATTTTTCATGTCAGATTCAGCGAGAGAAGGTATTTAAAAAATGATATTGAAACCTGGCAATACTTATTAAAATCAGGGGTTAAAGCTAAATCTTAGATTGACATTCATTTTACAGAAAACTTCTCTGCGCTTCCAGAGAATCTAACACAGGTTCTTGTTCTTCAAGAAATGAAAAGTTTTATAAGTGTTACGTTATTTCACTTTAATCATTTGCAATTCATTAATTCATGCAGGTACACAAAATATATATTTTTATAAAACAAAATAACTTTTACTGTATCTTTGGCTATCATATCCATTGACCTTAGAAATGCGGATTTAAGCAGGATCGAGTTTAATTGCATAGCTATATACGAAATATAAGCGTCATCTATCTGTACATGTTATAAAAGGAAGAGTCTGTCTGTGTGTGTGTTTGTGTCTTTCGTTCGTGCTGCGCGTAAGCTCGATAATTCCGTGCAGTTCCTCTTGGATATTGGACGTTTGACGAGAGAAGGCAACGGGAAGTTGGTTAATTTATTTATTAGGATAATTAACATTTGTAATTAAAAGCGAGACGAAGGCTGACCGCTTAGCGACTAGTAATCTATAAATAAAATGCTGTGATTTATCAAACGATGAATCAATGAAGAATTTTTTTATATTTTATTTAATGCATTGTGGGTTAAATAAAGAAATGAATAAAACGGTTCTATGCATTTTTAAAAAGCTAAGTATTTTTAGAACCACCGCTAAATATCCTTATTACAAGTTGCTTTCCAATGATTCAGTGCAATAGGTAAAAATGTCACTCCTCATTTTGTTCAACAGCACAAAATATGCACTGCAGTGATTTCATTAATAAAAATCCTTTGAGTAGAAGTTTAAAATGAACGACGGTTGATGCCTTTACTGCAGCACAAAATTTCCTTTTCAGAGATTTACTTCTTTCTCGAGAATATACAGAATTCGTTCCCATATTCCATGAATACAGCAAACTGCTGTATAATAAAAAATTTTGAAGAAACAAAATAAAGGTTTCTTTTCATGTTACAAGGCTAATCTTATTGCTCACAATGTGCATTTAATACATATTTTCTGATAAGATCATCAAACGTTTTGCAAAAGTTGTGTTTTTCGTCCTTAGAATATAAAGCTGGGCACATTTATATTTAAATTAAATATTAATTAAATATTTATGTAAGATTCATTTAGTTTAAGACGGCCTTCCTTCCATACCTCTGGTTTGAGTTGAGAACATCACTACATCAGTGTTGTCTTCGAATGGAAACTTTGTTCACTGCCCGAAGGCCTCGCGAGTATAGGGGCCCATATATCAATCTCATTTTTATTAAGAGTAAATATAAGGGTCTCAGAACACCATTAAAGGTCATGGCTAATTATTCAATTAAAGTGGCCATGCCTTTCCCCATCCTGTTACTGCAAACATTACATAGAAGACCTATTAGTAGTCTGTATTTTACGAATGTAGACTACAGAATACTAGAAAGTCTTTCATAGTAAATTTAACTACTTGATTCTAAAATTAAGTAGCTGAGACTCTAAACCAAGCTACAAAGGAAGAACTCATAAATATACCAAACTTTAAGTAAGAACTTTACACCACCTCGTCAAAAATCTTATTATTGAAGTTCGGATTCTGTAATAATCAGATCATTCACAGTTACTATCATGACACTACTGGCTGAAGCACTTGAATACACATCAGCAGATGTTAGCAAAGCGTCTTAAATGCTCCGATATTTTTTAAAGTATTTTAGGATTTGCCCGTAAAAGAAGACCTATACAGGCTTATATCTGATATCCCTCTGCGGTATTCTAAAACCAAAGCCAATTATTTTTGGTAATTTCAATGAATTTTTGTGTAAATATGTTGCAGTGCATTTCCGAAGGATAATAGCAATGGTTAATGCTAGGAATAATATTTAAAGAATTTCCAATACTCATTTTTATAATACAGCGTGAAACATTCGTTCCTATGCTTCTCTGATTTAAAATAATTCACAGCGTAATATTCCCATCAAATTTTTTTTATAATGCCCAAGGTAATGTTTTAGATTATTCAAATACCAAAGTAATTAGGTACCACTTAACTGTTAGTAAGCGCGTGGAACTCGTGAAATATTTTTAAAAATGAGTTGTACATTAACTACAGGCCATAAAACTTTAGTTCTTTATTTTGATTGAAGATTTGCTTAGTCAGGATAAGCAATATTATAAATAACTTCAAATGAAAAAAATTTATTAAATTTGTACAGAAACTTTCCCCTTTAAATGATGGTTACTGGCTTCTTGAAGGTCAAACGACAGACTTTACAGTCAGACGAGTTTATGCCTTCTCCTAATCTTTTAGTAAAGTAACACCAACACAGAAGAAAATTTAACATAAATCTTTTTAGTATCTTGTCAGAATAACGATACACAGCCTGTGTGACAACATAAATAGTCTGCGCAACTCATCGGAATAATAGTGCAGAGTTTAAACTTAAAATGTATTTCAAGTACTTTATTTACAGAGCAAAGAGAGCCTATAAATTTTGGCTCTGGCCCTTTATTCAAGCGAACAATTTCGGCTAGCAAGGCTAAAGCTGATTCAAGTAATTCAGAAGCTGCGAAAAATAGTAGGCAGATGGTCAGCGGTCACTGCCAGAATCTTCCTCTTAAGCTCGAAAACTACAATTACTTCCAAAAGTTAAGCACGGAGAGGAAAATGCTAATCTCCGGAAGCCAATCAGAATTGAAGAGGATGCAATTCGCTGCAGAGGTAGATGGAAGTATGCAAATATGTTAGGTAACAGCCAATCAAGTTTTCATGTCAAGAAATATGTAAAAAAGGCAGTCTTATGAGAAGCCAGCTTTATGAAGGGTTACAGAAGTTGATTGTAAGTGCTGATAGAAGGTGTTTGAAACTTTCGTACAATTTGTTTTCAAGACATACGTGTTTCTGTGACTTCCAGAAGATGAATGGAAGATTCTGAGCGCTGGCGTGCTGTGGGGCGCATTGAAGCAGGACAGTCGATCACAGATGTTGTTCTTTTCTTCGGCGTTCATCATTCTGTAATTTCATGTTTATGGAAACAATTCCAAACCACACAGACAGTTGTCCGAAGGCCCGTAGCTGGTCGCCCAAGGCTTACAACGCCCGCGGAATATCCATATATTGCTATCGTAGCCAAGCGGAATCGCAGAGCGACCTCCACACGTGTGACATCTATGGTTACAGCGTCCATTGGTAAGGCGATATCTGCAGCTACTGTACGCCGAAGATTACATATGAGTGGACTGTACGCCCGGGTACCTCGAGTTTGTGTTCCTCTATCCGTCCAACCAAGAGAAGCACGATTACAGTAGTGCCGGAAACATGTCAATTAGAATGTGTCTGACTGGGGCAATATCATGTTTACTGATAAGTTAAGATTTGCTCTGGAGCCAGATGACAAGCGTATAAGGATATGGCGTGAACAACGAACACGCAATCAGCCCCAAAACATCACCGAACATCCCGCATTCCGAGGCGGAAGCATTATGGTGTGGGCAGGGATTTCATTAGGATACCGCCCCCACCTGCACATCTTTAAACGGGGTTCTTTGACGGCTGTCCGGTATCGAGATGAAGTCCTAGAACCCATTGTGAGCTTGTACGCTGCAGCAGTTGGCCGTACTTTTGTTTTAATGGACGATAAGGCACGTCCCCATTGAGCTGACATCGTCGATGACTACCTGGAGAGTGAAGGGATTGCGCGTATGGCGTGGCCAGCATATTCGCCCGACCTTAATCCCATTGAAAAATCTTTGGGATGCTCTCGGCCGTGCTGTATCTTCACGTTTCCCACCTCCAGCCACTCTCATTGAAAACTGCTCTACAATAAGATACTGTTCTACTGGCTGCTCTACAAGAAGAATGGCGATTGCTTAATTCTGCGGGATTTGACCACCAAATTGAAAGCAAGGTCGCAAGGTGTAAACTTTGCGTACAGATGGGGGGGGGGATCACATGCACTATTAATGTGCTTTTTTTTCATTTTATGCTGTTTGTTTTCACTTTATACATAATTCTGTTTAAGTCTCCAGTATGTCATTATCTGATAACTTACAAAAATTTAATATTGCTTTAATTTCTGTATATAATTATTGATTTTGTTTTATGCATAAGTATATATGCTACTTTCCTGCCGAATTTTGTGTCAATCAAAGCAGTATTTGTAGATTTTTTTGCATTTTACATCTTCGTGCTTAACTTGTGGAAGTGAGTGTATGTACTTATATGCATTAACTAATTCTGAACCTTATGGGAGCCAGTGAAAGTAGAAGTGGTGATTAGAGTAAAAATATTAAGATATCTGGTAGAAGAACATGAAGCCCTACAAATTTGCGAATTTTTATGATGATTTCAACAGACTATGATAATTACGGATGTTAAGGATGTAAGGTTTATCCTAATTTTAATAACAATTATTTTAAGTTTATACATCTTTCCTGTCCATTCTAGCTTCAGCTTACAATTTCCTACCAGAATGTATTTTCCAAAACGCCGTTAATGCAAATGACTAAGAACAGTATTTAAGTCGATGTTTTCACCGACTTCTTTAGAGAACCTGAGTTCCTGACTATCGCGCGTTTGCCTTTTTGCTACTTCTTTCTAAGCTATTGCTACGTTCGGCTGTACATTAAGTCCTTGTTTGGATTCGTCGACTTAATTAAGATTTGGAGACCAACTATTTAGAATCTATTAATTTTACTTTTGATTCTTCGGCTACATCTTTCAGTTAGCTTTAGTTTAGTTAAGTTTAATTTCGTATTAATTTAAGTTTAAGCCCAAGTGGAGGCATTGCTGTGTGCTTCGAGTTAGGAGCTGATTGTCATATTTATTTTACGAAATAAAGGGTAGGTAACCCTTCTTGTCTCTGTTCACACACTCAAGCGATTATTCGCTTCGTAGTGTTTGGGGGTTTAGATTTTTGAACTGTGAATTAAATAGGGGAAACCTCACAAGGGTACTACGAATGTTAAGGGTAGAAAGTAATGTTAAGGGACATTTGCCCAAAATATAGCGTATTTATTAGTTAATAATCAAACATTAAATATGAATGTAGTTGCCATATCTTTTATTTAGATTAAAACTTAAATTAGTGCTGACAAATTTCTCAGTAAAAAACTGCATTGATTACAAAATATTTCATTACTTATTGTATGTCACGGAAAGGAACAATAAATTTGTTTTCCTCCAGGTGCTGTTTGCCTATTAGATGAATTATGTGCTATTGCTCATAAATATGGTGCAATTACATTTTTTGATCTCAGTAAAAAACTGCATTGATTACAAAATATTTCATTACCTATTGTATGTCACGGAAAGAAACAATAAATTTGTTTTCCTCCAGGTGCTGTTTGCCCATTAGATGAATTGTGTACTATTGCTCATAAATATGGTGCAGTTACATTTGTTGATGAAGTTCACGCTGTCGGTTTATACGGGTATCATGGTGCAGGTATTGGAGAAAGAGATGGTTTGCTTCATAAAATGGATATCATTTCAGGAACTTTAGGTAAGATTTGATAACATCCTGAAGCAGTTTAATCTGTTGCAAAAAATGAGACACCATAGCATTATTTTACTCTTCATTTGGTTATGTTAGTTATTTATGTAATATTTTTAGAAACTGTTCATAAGATTGTGTTAATCGTTCAAAATATGGTTATAGGTAAAGCTTTTGGGAATATTGGTGGTTACATAGCCAGTTCTGCTACCGTCATTGATATGGTCCGTAGTTATGCCGCAGGATTCATATTCACCACATCTTTGCCAATTACTGTGTTAAAAGGGGCTCTTGCATCAATTAAGGTAAACAGTTTTCATATTTGCGTAGAATTTGTAATCCTCACAGAAATTTTAACCAGGGTTTAAAAATTAACAGTTTCTTGAAAATACGGGATGCGTAATCTTCTTTTGAATGAAAAGTTTACATTTTTTAACTTTTGTTTTGATTAAAATGCGTTGAGTAACCTTTAAAGCATAGAAATCAACCTCGTAAGTATGTGTAAGCATACTTTCGTGTCTGCGTCTGCATTTAGCACAGACATCTAATTAAACTTCTTAAATGACCTTTCACATTACCTCATTTTCTCTGTGTATATCAACTATAAACATTATCAAATAATAGTAAGCTAGATTTTAGCTGCTTTTTCTGTTTTTAATATAGACTTTTTCCAATACTTAGATTTTAAGAAGTGAAGAAGGAAGACTTCTAAGGGAACAGCATCAACAGAATGTCAGATACCTTCGTAAAGCCTTAAAAGAAGCTGGAATTCCAGTCGTCCATTGTCCTAGTCACATAATTCCTGTGCACGTAAGATATATTCTTCGAATTCAGTATCAGAATTTGATCATGTGTTCTGTTCTCTTGTACAAAGAGAGGTTATGAAAACCCGCTGATTGCTTTCATTCGCAAATGAAGTATTAAACTATTGTTCCACGTTATTAAAATTTTTGTCTTAACCTGTGGTATAACCCTGACCTTACCAATAACTTAATTGCAGTATAAGGTAGTCAGGTATGGCGCGCTGCACCCTCCTGGCAAGCCGAAGCTTGTCTTACTAGACCGGCCACGAAAGAAAAACATGATGTAGGACAACACAATATAAATAAACAAAGTCTCCAGCAGCAGCCATATTCAGTGGTCTTTGTTACTGTTCTATTTCAGTTGCGACTAGGTTTTTATTAATTCTTTCCATGATCTCTTTTACTTTGTTTTTTGCTTCATTTCCAGTATAAGCCGGGTCTTTAAGTATTTCCGGTATTAACCGGGTCTTGCTACTCCTAAGGTCATTTGTTAATTCACGTTCTTCCACATAGTGCTTGTTATTTCCCAGCTTTCTGCATAGTAAACAATTTGCGTTTTTTTGAATTTTGAATCTGTTTAGGTAAACCAGGAATCTACCTTGACCTGAAAGGATTTGACAAAGGTTTTTATCGGTTATGGTGTTAATTTTTTCTTTTTTTTTTTTTGAGATTTCAATGTTTTCTAAGTAGTCCTTTCTTTGGTCTGAATCTCTCCACTTTTTATTCCATTCTTTATGTATATTTAGATCCACTTTTCTTATTGCTTTCCTTTTAGATCCACAATAATCTATTCTTTCTATATTTACCTCAGTAGCAGCCTTTTTTACAAGGGCGTCCACCTGCTCATTTCCCTCATATCCAAAGTGCGTTTTCACCCAAGAACGTTTTATTTGTTGTTTTGTGGAAAGATTTCTATACAGTTCTTTCACTTCTTAAATATCGAAACTTGGCTGGTCCGGGCTGGAGAGGCTTTCAAATTCTAATAGGGAATCGGAATAAATCTGAATTGTATGCTGCCTTGACAAGTTTCTTTTTATCCAATTCATCCGGTTTAAGGTGGCGGCTAATTCGGCTTCATAAAAAGAGTTAAATTCCTCTAGTTTATATTTTTATTTTCTATTTCACATCCATGAAAATACACAACAAAAGCCAATCCAATTTCCTCTCCAATTCCGGAGCCATCCATATATATGTCAATTTCTTCCATTATTGGTGTCATATTAATGTAAGGGATCGATATTCTGTCCTTTGGGTGAATTGATATTTAATTTTTCAAAGGCGTTTCTTGTTACAAAGTAATCTTCGTAGATTTTAAAACTTTCTTGCTAGTCCTTAATAAAAGTTTTTCGAAAAAGAATTTACAGTACACGGAAAGAGAAGGGACGCCCGCCAATACGCACCTTTGTGGAAGTGGTTCTAAAGGCTCGTATCATGCACAACATCTAGCTTCTCTGTATTGTATCTAATTTCATTCTTAGGCGTGGTAGCTCCGACGCTCTGGTTCTCCATGCTCCAATACCAGTTGTGATCACTGGAATAATAACGTTTTTATACATTTTGCATATTATATTACTTTTCCTTGCTAAAACGTCCCGGATAAAATTACGTTTATAGAAATTCAAAATTCCGTAACTTTTCCTATGAATGTAATTGAGATGTTTTGTAAATATTTATTTGTTGTCTATGATTACTCCCAGGTATTTCATGCTTGTTACGATTTTTTTTGTTCCATTATATAGGAATCTAGGATTTCTTATGAGAGTTCCTCCTCTGGGATATAATATTGCCGAAGCCTTGTCGAGATTAAATTCCAGGTTTTCGTCTCTCTTCCGACGATCCATCACTGTAACTATTTCCTGAAATTTCTTTTCTAGTTTTTCAAGTTTGACTTCTTTTATAAGTAGCATGAGAGCGTCAGCAAAACATATCATTTCTACATCTTCTGGTAGCTCTTGTGAGATCAGTTTATCCATGATCAGATTCCAGGACAGCGGCGAGCTGCATGACCACTGTGGACATCCTCTGTACACATCAAATTATACTGGATAATCCGTGGAAAATATAATTTTCCTTTCACTAAAATAGCTTTTTAATAATTTATAAAGGTCGCCCGGCGAGTGTATCTTTCGCAGGGTATCTAAAATAGATAGCTAACTAACAGTATCGAATGCTCTTTTTATGTCAAAGGAAATTTTAGCTACGTGATACTCTTTTTTGTTGCTAGTCAGGTAGTTCAAAAGCTGATACAGTGCGTCTTCAATTGATCTTCCGAAGATGAATCCGCATTGTCGGTTTGATATCAGCCCATTTTTGGTAATGAAATCGCTCAGTCTATTTATAATCAAATTTATCCAGGACTTTTGCTAAAGCAGTTCAATAAGCATATGACTGACTATAGGAGCCTTCTACCTTTGGAATAAGGATCAAACCCGCGATTTTCCACACCTCCGGAAAGAAACTCAAATGTATGCAACAATTATATAAACTTTTAAAAGATTCCAGGTAAAAGTAGGATAATCTTTTAATTATCACTGGGCTAATGTTATCAATTCCGGGGGACGCTTTTATTCCTTAAGCTTTGAATTGCTGGCGCTATCTCTTTGTGGTGAAATCCCCTTCTGGGGCACCACATCCATCGTCACTCACATTCCCCTAATCAAGTTTCCTTATTGAACCTTTCAAGGCAAGCCCAGGGTCCTAGTGACGCTATCTTCAAGGGTTTCTTTAATTTGACTCTCCTATATTCCACCTGGGCGTGTGTAAATTACCATTTTTTTTAAAAATTTTCCGGCAGCAGTTTTATATGCCCGATCATGATATTCCGTACTATCTAGGAAAACCTTGTAACTGTAGCTCAATTTTGTTTTCTTTAACGTTTTTTATACACAGCTAGTAGTTTTTTTTATGTTTCGTTTTTCTTTCCTTCTTATTGTCATCCTCTATATCTGGATACTGATAACTTTTTCTCAAAGGCCGAACTTTTCTTTTTAGAGTGTCTAAATCTGGATTCCGCCAGTTACTTCCCTTCTCTTTCTTTTTAACGACTTTAATACATTTATCTACGTAGGTTTCCATCGTACTTTCTAATTCTTCCACCGTGTTTTTCAAGTGTACCCCATTGTTTATGCTGTTTAGTTTCCATGTATATTTCGTGATTTCGGCTCTAACTTTCTTGCACATTTTATGTATTTTTTTAAGGTTTTTCGAATAATAAATCTTCTTTTCTTCACTACTTTCATTATTGTCATTTTTTAACCACAGGCACTTATAATCACTAAGTGTCTCTTGTTCCAATACTTGGAATTTAAAATTGTCTCTTATAATTTCCTTAGAACCCATTACGAGGTCCGTGAATCCAATCCTGACTGGGGAAACAAAAGTTGGTTTGGAGACTATCCCTTTGAATAAAGATAAACTGTTTGATGAAATAAACTGATGTGTTAAAATTCTCCTGTTATCTATAACTGACTTTCCCCAGTTAAAATCCTTTGAGTTAAAATCTCCAAAAATTAAAAAAAAAATTCATAGTTTGCAAAAATTCTTTCTAATTTCATCAACTGTATTTGGAGTTCCCCAGATAGTGAACAACAGATTGAGATTATTCCTAGCAAACTGCCCTTAAAGTGAATCGTAGTTGCTTCTGTAGTTTGATCGACAGTGTCAATTACAAAGTTGATATTTTCATTAATTACTATTATTGCTGCTTTTCCATCTTTCTAATAAATCACTCTACAGACGTTTTTCGTCCAAGCGAAGTTTCCATCTATACAATACGGTTCTTAGTTGTGTGCATATTATGTCAGGGGTTACGCAAAGATATTTTTTTCGTATAATATTAAAAGGAGGTATAAGGTATTTTCTCCCTCCTTCCAGCATGACATTGTGGTGTAACGATAGCACACTCAGCGAGTATTCGAGAGGTCCAGGTTGGAGTCCCAGCGAAGGCATTGCTCATTTTTCATGTCTCCTGCTTCAAAAAAGGAAAAAAAAAAGTCTAATGACTCTACAGCAGTATTACTTTTCCTACAGTTTGATACTTAAGATGCAAACTGCTATTCTTGAAGAAAGCTGACCTTTTCCTTTGGCTTTTCTTTTTCTTTTTTCTTCTTTCGTATATCATATATTTAATTTCACAATAACGCAATCTGATGCTATCTCGAACTTTTCAGTGTAAGTAGTAGAAATGGAAAATAAAAGTGATGGTAGATTCACCTCGACAGATAGCGACGCCAAATTAGATAGCATATTATGAAGAAATCACTCTATAATTGCTGCATTGTAACCACAAGAGAAACTCCGCAGTTATTATAACTTCAAACTTCATGAGGTGTTAAAATGTACGCTAGTATTAATATCAAATGAAAATTTGTCATTATAAAATATCCTGCGTAAGCCGTGGCATTAAGAAGTAGACGGAATTGATATTGTGCCCAAAATCTGAAGCTAGAAACGACTCAGGTTTCACCCCACATTCGTTTTATCAGCCCCTCGTGTACTTTCTTGTATAATGGGATGCTACACACGTTTATGATACTTTTAACAATAATTTTGATATTTTTAAATTTTAAAATGATACAATGGGTTGTTGTTCTGCTATTACATGTTCAGAAAGAACTGATGCATGAAAAATTAAGATTTAAACTTCCATGCCGACGTCGTTATTGTACGTAAAGTAATCCGCATTATTTTTGCTTTCTTTTGCGTTAGAGTTCCCTAGGCACGTGCTCGTTTCTGTAATGAAAGTATATATCTGTTGTTTACATTCGAGTTAAGATAGTGTAAGGTTTAACTAATGTGATGTTATTTAAATATTATTTCTTAACTTTTAATGACTAATATACCCAAAATAGTATCTAATAGCATACTTATGATTATTTTAACATTTGTTTGAAAATGAAAATTTCAGTGATTTTATATTCGTTATTTTAAATTATTTCAAATTAGTTTTGTGTTAGACTTAACTGATATTTTTATAGTAAATAAAATCATATAATTTTTGTCATATGATTTGAGTGATCTCACTGAAGCCATAACAATATAAAATTTAGAATTTAAACTTCTTCGCAAACTCCTCGTACTGATGGAGGTACCACTGTACTTTTCATCCATTTATCATGCCAAAGAACATCAGTGGCTGAATTTTCCCATCGTATGTATGCAAATAAAAGCTTTTCGAAAGTGCATAGCTTTAAATAACCAAAAATTGCGACTCACTGCAACTGTTAGCACATTATCATCAGTTGTATTAAAGGTTTAGTGCCGATTGAGCCCAAATAGCTTTAAGAGTTTTGTTCTCATCTGAGTCTTTAAAGAGCGATTCAGTAATTTTATTCTGAATTGAGCCCGATCAAGAAATATTCCCTTATTTCATTTTTATCTGTGTTTTTAACCCCCTTCTAGTCAATGATTTTAATAACATAACAACGTTTCAATCTTGATTAGGATCTGTTAGGATGTGATTATATACGAAAACAACCCTACATAAATATTTTGGTTTTATTTCTATTTATATTTGTTTAGTGGAAGCTTTTAACCTCGTTTTAAATGTTTCCATTGCATACCATAAGGCAGCTTGTTTATCAGTTCTCATAGATCTTAACCATTAGTAGACATTTGTCGTTATCTTGAAGCTATAAAATAACTTGCTTAATTTCCATGGAAAGGAGCATAATCAAGCCACAAAAACCTATGTAACTGAGAAATTTTTTTCATGTTACCAGCTAAATTCTTTTCAGAAGTTTATTTATTTCTAATTAACAGAACATTAAGCTTACTGCTTTAACTTGACGTTCAAGTTTCATGTGAATTACTTCTTGTAAACAAGAATCACTAACATGTTTTTTACTTGAAATTTTTTAAACAAAGAGTGGTTATGGGTAAGGCTAGTTTTTTTCCTATCCATGGAAATAACAATCGTGCTTTATCTTTAAATCATGAAAAATGGAAACTTCATCACCAGTTAGGATTAGATTTTTGAGCTAAAACTGGGACTATTATCTGCCATTTCAAATCCTGACATACAATTCGAGCTATCGTTTGCTATGCCGTCATGCATGCACAATTTTTTCTCTTAGCTTCTGTAACTATTTTCGTGCACTAGCTTTGTTGGTGTTCAGCTCATCTGCTGTCATCCAAAGAAATAAGTAGGCCTACCAGACAGCTGAGCTATAAAGTCACTGTGCACTGGTAGTTCGCCATGGGCTCAATTGCAGGCGAACGGGCTTGCTGCATGGGCGTTTTCGTGGTTTTTCCTAAGTGCAAAGTTTGTACGAGCTAGTACTGTTAGAGAGTTCTCCACAGAGGCATCCCTCCCTGTAGACAGGTAGCCCTCGCCTGCTTTCTCATAATCAAATAAACTAAACCGAAGAGACAGGTAACGATTTCTAGTTAGTAGGATTTGCAATATTAGGATCCGTTTGATACTTCGAAGGAAAAAGGTTATTTGATTATGGCAAGGCACTCTAGGGCTATCTGGCTAGAGGAAAAGATGCCTTCGTGGAAGACTTTCTAAGGGAAACTGGCTCATACATACGTTACACATGGGGGAAAGCATGAAAATGCTCATGTAGCAAGCTTGTTCTCGGGATTCGAACCTCCGACCGAACTCCCAGTGTTCAGCGATTTTACCGCTCATCTGCTGGTGGGCCACTTCTAAAGAAAATTCTGTTGGGTTAGTCGTTAATATCTTCCCATCGTAAAACCGTCTGCATTACGGAGAGAGGTTAAAACGGGTTGATGCTTGAGCTCTGTAAGCTGTGCATACTGTTTGAAAAAGTTTTGATAGTTTTATCATTTCTAACGCAAAATTTTATTGCTTTTCATTGTTCAGTCTGATGCACAAGACAAACATTGCTGCATAACATTTAACAATGCTCGCCGTTTTACCCCCAAGCCTAATTAATCCTCATTAGTGTCTTCAGAACTTCTTTTAAGAAAGCATGTTGAGATATAGTATTACAAGTTTCAGTGGTAGTTGTTTGGCAAACTCGCTAGAATTAGTTGAAAAGTCCTGTCCTTAATCTTTAAACACGATGCATATGGCGTGAAGATATTTGAAAAGGTATTCTCTACGCATTTTTAATTTGATTCAGTATTATTTTAATTTAATTCAATAATTTAGTTGATTGTTATGGCAATAAATACATAAGAAATCTGCTTGCTTGGGAAGGATGTCTTCTGTGGTTAACTTTCTATACGCCCGTCTACACGTGGAGACAAAGTTGCTCAAAGTAGTCTCACTCGCAGACAGGTCGCCTGACAGCATTTCTTCTATACAGGACGATTTTATACCTATGTTTCTCTGAGCTACTACTAAGCCATATATATATTTTTTGGCTTAGTATGAATATATATATATTCATTTACATGAAAGAAGAAAATAAACCGATTACTCCATACGTAGCGTAAAATATAACATACATTGCTGATAATTTGATTAATAATAAAGCATCATTTTAAATACATGAAAGAAGAAAAACAAATTTTATCACTTTATAAATAACGTAAAAATCTAATAATTATATTTAAATTTTATCAATATAACATTATTATGTAATTAATTAACTATTATAAAACTTATAAAATAACGAAAATTATTACACGTTACATGTAAAAATTTTAATAATTTTTATATTCACTGAATTCTGTTTACAGTTTACAGAAATAAAACTTAAAATATTTTAATTGGGGGGAAAAATCAGAAAATAATTCAAATTGATGCGAGTTCACAGTCTGCTGGTTCACGGAAAATTTAAACACTTCTGCAAATGCACCAAGTGACTGAGCTAGCTAGACCTCATCCATACGTCCAAAAATCATTAACAATAGAACATCGGAAATATAATCAAATGCAAACAGATGATAAATTAAGTTTTTTGTCTGTCAGACTTCTCAGAACATTAGAATATAGTAATCTCCTTAAACAGCAAAAAATATTGTACTAGATTTAGGTAATGCTACCAAATGAGGTAAAAAAATAGATCGATCTGTAGCTTACAATAACAAATCACTTGTATCAAAGTGAAAAAATATTTTATTTATAAAGAAATCAAGCCGAAATTATTATTCCAAATAAATATCGCATCATAAATAATTAAGTTTGTTTAATCATAATTAAGTTTGTTAATATAAAAGCAACTGCAAATAAAACTTCAGGAAATTAACGGCATATGTTATTCCGTAAGTTAAATGCTGATTTAGTAGCCGCTATTACTGTTACAGCACGTGATTTCCGTACATAATTTCAGTAGCCAAATATGTCTTCAGCGGCAATGTATCCCGTCATTATCAATGACCAAGACTGTCGGTGCAGGTGCCGGAGACATGTATCTGACGCGATGGAGACATATTTCTGTGTGTAGATTAACTGCCGCAGCCATACAGAGATACTCGTTTGGGGATACGTCTCCTTGTGGAGACGGGCTTTAAGAAACCTCAAATACATTTCCATAATATGTATATATCAAGTCGTCAACTAACATTATGTAATTTTACAATGTGTGCTTTCAGGCACAAAAAAGTTTCCTAAATTACAGGTGTTTTATTGAGTTATGTGATATAACACTTTTATAAAGTATAAGATGAAAAAAGTGAAAGCCTGCATTGATTCTTCAATTGTTTTGATCCGTGTTAACATGCATAATTATATGTTTAGTTTCAAGTTTATTATACATTTCAACCGATTAATTCAAATTTTATGCAGCTTATTAAATAATTATTCATATTTTGATCTGATTATTTTACCTTGGCGTAAAATTTCTTATGAAATGTAGTCATCTGTTTGTAAAGTTTTGATATAAAGTATAAATGTTTACTGTGGGGTAAATTTTATAGTTTCTCGTATATTTTATAGGTAGGCAATCCGTGGTTTTCAACTAAAGTAAGCAATGAACTAATAGAAAGATATGGACATTATGTTCAAGCAATTAATTATCCTACTGTTCCTTTCGGAGAAGAAAAACTAAGGATAGCTCCAACACCTTTTCATAAAAAAGACCTGATGGATGAGTTTGTGAAATGCCTTGTTGAAGTTTGGCAAAGCGTAGGATTGACTTTACAGCATGATTTCTGCAGCAAAGTAAGATTATGGTCCATCTTTTTAATTTTCTTTTAAAATGGATTATTAATTTTCTTTTATCAGTTAGTGTATAAAATTTGAAACTTAAAATTAGGGATTTAATTTCAAAATTTTATTCTTTCAGTTTGTTCTTTAAAAATGCCAAGAATTAAATGTGCTCGTACTGTACATATAATCAAAATTTTATTCTTTCAAGCAACATTTCAAATTATAGTGTTTTACTAATACCAAAATTTTCAAAAATCTTTTATTAATATTATATATTCACTGCAGATACTTAGGAAACTGGTACAGTGGAGCACCGTTTGTACATATTTTAAGGGACTATTCACAATTGACGTATAACTGAAAATGATGTTTAAACGAGATTTTAATTTACGATGTGAAGCGTTTATTTATCTATATGCTTCACATAATAAATTAGCGATATATTAACTTCACAATTCTTATACTAATAAAGTAAAATTAATATTTAAATAAATATTTAATTAATGTTAATATTTTAAACAATTTTCGTAATTCTTATTTTAAAATGATATTAATATAAATTTAATATTTTTAAAATCATAAGAATACAGATATCTTTATGTAGTTTATAAAAAAATGTCCTACCTTTATTTGAGTTACTATTTTAAATAAGTAAAATTTTTTCTAAAAATCATTTTAAAACAAATTTTAGCTTTTTTTAAAGAAAATGTCTTTAGTTATCGTCTGATGTGTCTTTTTATTCTGTATCTTAAGCAAACGCTATGAATCGAAATCAGTTCTTATAATGTTTCCTCTTTTGTATTATTACAAATAAAGAAATTTCTAAGGATGTCAGTGCAGTTGATAGCATTTTGTAAAGAAGATGGGATTATTCTTAATTTCCTTCTTCATCCCCGCTACTTAAAAATGTCCATGTGGTAAAATGTTTTCAGTCAGTTCGTCAACCATGCATACATCTGACGTCATTACGTTGCATCATAGTTTACGTATCTCTCGATTGAAATGTCTAATCCTAGCAGTTTCCAATCTTTTTATACCATAATCACATTTTCTTCATCATCTCATTTTCAGAGATTTGACTTGACTGTAGGTTTCCCCTTTAATGACGCAGTTTATAATTGTTTGTGGTTTTAACTTTAATTCAGGCAAGTGAAATCATATTCATTGCCTCAATATTTAATCTTTTCTGTGTATTTCCTATAGTTTTATTTTGAAATCAACCTTTGACTGTAGAGCATTTTGAAATTCTTAATAACCCCTAGATCTTAATCACACCCTGGTATCACCCGATAAAATATCTAAAAGTTGTACTAAACTAGTGCAATTCGCCAGAAAGAGAATAACTTTTACATTTTAGCAAGACATCTGTCGTTTGAGGGTGGGCGGCACACTGATCCTTAAAAAATAAAATTCTGCAGTTTTCTCTCCTAAATCTTTTGTCTATTTTGTTAAGCCGTTCTGTAAAAATGTCCGTAGTCATCCATGCTTTCTGCTTTATATTATGGTGGTTGAGTTTTAATATGTGTGAAGCACCTTGCTTTTTGTGACTTTCCTATAACTAAAAGAGTAATTTTTTTTCCCGTACCATCAGAATTTACATAAAGTAAAACAGTGAGACATTCTGTACTTTGCGTAGCTCCATGACACTGGTCACCTCTGAAAGCTTGAGTTCTTGCAGGCAGAATATTAAATTCAACCCACAGGAACTTTTTTTGGTTCTCCGTTTATTATATGACATGAGATTCCAAGCCGCAGTTTAAATTTATGCAGCCATCCAGTTGAAAAGCTTTCTTCACATGCAGTCAAAATGCTGTTTCTTTTCCCTAAAATTAATTAGCTGACTTCTCGATTAACGTGGGTCCATTCACTGCAGACACTGAATAAAACATTTTTGCAAAATGCCTTCGACCTCAGGATAATTTCCATCTTGAACACGTAATTTCTTTGAAGCGGAATATCCACAAATTTCTGCTTTTTCTTCAATATTTTTCCCATCATAAACAACCGTTTTTAGTGTTAACACAGGCATAACCAGTTTCTTTGCTTACTCAACTCTCATCAAACCAGTATTCTCAACAAAATCTTTTAAAATTTGAATTTTATCTTTTAACGAAGATCTTTTTTTATCTTTTTAAGATTTGAATTTTATCTTTCATTTTGCATTTCACTTTGTGACATTTTATGTCAGTTAATTCTGTTCTACCTAATTTACTTCACACGATGTCCTGTTCAGAAGGAAAAAAAACCATATCTATTTTAACTTCCAAGTATTCCCTCTATTCATGAACGGATTTTAACTTCCTGTACCAGTCTGAAATGTCTCATGCCTTTGTTTCCTTCTCCTGTACCCATTTCTGGGGGAAAATACTTGAAATATCGGACTGCGAAATGTAAAACCAATGCAGTTAGTTAAGCAAAAGCGACATATAACCGAAGTTATGGGACGTATAAAAGAATTTTTACTATGAAAATAAATGTGACTGAATCGGGACCAAGCTGAAATGACATATAAATATCAAAGACGTATAAACAGTGCTACACTGTATTTGGAAATCCAAGAAGTTTTTAAAATCTATTTTTTTATTTATGCCCACTTCTATATGCTTTAACTTCTGTTTATCGCAGTCTTCTGCTCTTTTTAACTCTGAAAAAGAAGAGTTAATTTAGAATGTATTAAAAATGTAAATTTTTCTTACAGCAGGAGTGTGAATTTTGCAAAAAACCTCTGCACTTTGAATATCTGGAAGCAAGAGTCTTACCACCTTGTGGAGGTATGAACGGATGTCCTCAGCGTTCTCAAGTTTCTGTTGCATAAGAGATATTTAACCAAACATTTCGGTACTAAATGCATTTACGTTACTGATATTAAATAAAAGTATTTTATTTTTTAGAAACACGTGTAATTTATCTGTCTATCTCAATTTGTTCTATCTTTATTTTACAAAATTTGTATTTATGCAATTAAAAAAAAATAGTAAAATGAAAGAAAGAAAGAAAAAAAAACTAATGCGTTTCTTTCTTTCTTTCCTTTCCCCCCCCCTCTTTTTTACTTCCTTGTACGACGTAAAAAGGAAGTATTGTAATCGCGAAAAATTTTGGGTATCGTATTTAAACGAAAATATCCATTTTGACTACTATCGAATGCAATTTAACTATCTTTTTTGCGTGATATCTGAACATAAGGACAGAATAAAGGACACTTTCCCCAAAAAATTATAAAACTGATTTAAAATGGATTCTGAAGGGTTTTTTTTTTCGTGGCGTCTGTGCGTACGTAAGTATGTATGTATGTATCTCGTATAACACAAAAACGAGTAGCCTCAAAACGTTGAAATTTTGTCTATAGGATTGCTATAACATGTAGATGTGCACCTCATATTTTGGTTGCAATCGGCTACTCCAAAAGTATATAAATATATATATATATAACAGAGTGTATATACTGAGAAAGTTGACAAATTTTCTATTTGTTGTTGAAGGGGGGGGAACTAAAAACTAGTAGAAAAATCTGCGCATAGTGCTGCAAAATTTATACGATATAATATGGGAAATGAAATATATGAGAGAATTACCTAAGGATTGTAAGAACAATGATCCCCTACCTATTTCCATTTTTATGAATTTGCAAATTTAATAATATACATTTGGAACAGAAAAAGTAAAAAAGTTGAAAATACAAAAACAGTGAAAAACCAAAGTTAATTTTTTTTATTTAAAGCTTCAAACAGAACTTGTCAAGGGAAAAGTGTTCTGAAGCTTTAAACAAAGAGCTAAACAACAAAAGCCGGGTTTCATTCCGATGAACTCCCTGAGACATCTATCGTCAATTAGCATAATGATTATTAATTCTAAAAAAAATTTTTATATACGATACTTCAAAAAATCTATACAATTTTCAGGCTCTCATTGAACTGACCTCTTTTCCCTACCCGTTTTTGTTGTCCGAACACAAACAAACAAATTATGCAGAGAAAAACTTACATCTAATGCCGAAATAAAACATGCATAATAAAGGGAAACGATTGGACT
Source organism: Stegodyphus mimosarum (assembly GCA_000611955.2). Lineage (NCBI taxonomy): Eukaryota > Metazoa > Arthropoda > Arachnida > Araneae > Eresidae > Stegodyphus > Stegodyphus mimosarum. The sequence goes on from KL817474.1 coordinate 23,433, forward strand.
AATTACAATCGAAAGAAATGTTTATAAAATTGGTAAAATAATAACACAATAATAAAAATAATAAAATGCTGTACTAATTACAATGTAAAGCTCAATTTTTTTATCGAAGAATTTGATTGTCAAATGTAAAGGCTAAATGAGGGCCAGGTTCGAATGCGTACTTAAAATGAAAATACTTTTTGCTAGAGTAAAAGGAATGAAGAAATTAATGCGACCATTGAGGGGAATTAAGTAAAAAATTGCTATAAATGAAGGGGTGTTGCTATAACAAATTATAATGAAAAAAACACTTCCTACCTATAGGTGCTTCTATTTCAAAGCGAAAGTAGTAGTGATACTTCGGGATTGTCTCGTTGTAGGTCAAGTCATACAAACTGCTTCGTAATATGCGACACTTTTACTATGCCTATGTTCTGAGAAAGGAGGGATCCATTATTTTTTTGGGGGGGTGTTGAAATTTGTCAGACGGAAGCGTCTGAATGACTCTCTCAAATATTTCATTTCCCATATTAGATGGTATAAATTTTGCAGCACTACGAGCAGATTTTTCTACTAGTTTTTCTAGTTTTTCCCCTCAACAACAAGTAGAAAATTTGTCAACTTTCTCAGTATATATATATATAATTTATTTTAAATAGATATTTTACATCTGCAGAAAGAATTTAGGGAAATATATGATGAATTAATACGGTTGTTTCAAACTGTCATTTCTGCTTAACAGTTCTTCCGCCAATTTGAGCAATTCATAGTTTTTGGTAAAAAGAAACTTCACTATTATCTAGACGGGCAAGACTTTATTGTGCAGACTGATCATAATCCTCTAACTTGGTTACGAGCTAATGCCAGTACTAATCCTCGCTTAATGCGTTGGGCTCTTGCTCTTCAGCCATACAATTTCACAATTATTCATCGTTCGGGGAAACTCAATAAAAATGATGATGCTCTAAGCCGAAAAACTTGATATTATATTGATCTTATATTTTTTACTGTCTTGTATGGTTCTTCTATAAATCTATATAAGTATAAGAATGCATATTGTGTAATATTTGTCTAAAAAGGGGTAAGCTCTGTTTTGTCTGAATGTAATTAGTCATTAGTATTTTTTGTACACTAAGTATGTTATATTATTTGTACACTGCCCTCAATATAATTTCATGTTTAATCCATGGTACTTACACCTGTTTGATGTAAAAATGTGTGTTTACTAACTCGAATGGTGGCAATTATGGTCCAGAAGACCCCCTCTCTCGGGGAGGGAAGGAAGCTGTGACAAACTGTAACAGCAAATGAATCATTAGGAAAACAACCAGCTGGTTATTATTAGAGACTTCCTCTTTCGGACTAACTTAAAGAAACTCATTTTTAGAGCCAGGGTGTAACCGATCGGCGAGGGACAATGTCCTGAAGGCTAATGGGTCTCTATCCCCTAATGCTTTTATGATGTCGACTTGTTCACGGCTGTTCGCTGTTCTTTTGTGAGAAGAGACGAAGCAGTGGAGTTGAATGGACATGTAGTCAGAAAAGGCTGTGGGAAACTCGCTCTTTCCTTTCTGTAAGATATAGCAATGTAACAATTTACGCTAATCATCCATTATTTAACCACGAATGAATTTGTTGTTGAGTTTTAAATAAATTTAAAAAGACAATCCAGAATTTAAAAAGACAATCCAGTCTTGCTATTTTTCCATAAAAGCTCGGAAACGTTACACAATCTAAAGAAACTAAGCTACGCAACAACAAACACAACGTCTTCTTTTATTATTGCGAATTAAATCATTCTTAATCCATTCTGGAATTTATTCGAGGAAATAA
>KK117518.1:7599-61424 GCA_000611955.2 Stegodyphus mimosarum
TCTGACTGATGTGGAAAGCTTGAAATATGACAGTATTCTTTTATTGTTTAAACTAAAATATATCTTTCTTTCTAGTCCTGCTAAAACCTATTTCTCTAAACTTGCGTGCTCATTCTCAGTTAACATTTAATCTCCATTGAAGCACTGCATACAACAAATTGCTGAATAAACATTTATCAACATTTCATAGATCATCGGATTTCATTCTTTAATCTACGAAGACCTACATCATAAAAACAAAACGGGAAAACTGAAAAATATCTGAATACATTTTCCTTAATTATTAGCGCAAAAGGGACTATTAGTTTCGAAATGAGATTTTCGTCGAATTATTATTAATGCGTCGTTTCACTTTTCATTTGCGTTTGTTGCCATTCGGCAAAATGAAAGAATGTTATCTTTCAAACTGAATTTGTCTGTCGTCGATTAACAAACTAAGATATTTGAAAGCAATAGATGCAGAATATTCATTTCTTATTTTCGAATGCATTAATGTGAATAATCCAAATGCATCTAATTCGAATAATCCGAATGCATACTAATTTAAAATATCCAATATTTTCAGAGAATGACTTTTCATAGTTTTTTATTATCTATTTTATATTTTGTAAAACTTTAATGAATTTTTAGGTTAACAAACTTAACAATTCGAACGCAAGCAATGGCAACGCTGTACGAAAAAAAAACACATTTTTATCTCCAGTGCGCGAGACTGTGTTTCGGAAATTCTAGAGATACGCTGTTTTTAAAATTTTTGCGATTTTGTTGATAAGCCACTAAAACTGGACTTAAACCACTAAAACTTGTTATTTAATAAATAAAGGTAAAACAATGTTAACAGCATAAAGACAAGAAAAAGCCATCTTAGTAAGAAAATTGATTATTGATATGATGAACTGAAAGGCTTAAAAAAATAAAAAATGTATACCAACACTTAACAAGGCATCGGAAATTCTAAAAATATGCTGCTTTTAAAATTTTTTTGTGGTTTTGCAATGCAGCAATGCAGTGTAAATGCTAAAACAATACTTAATAATAAAGGTAAAAAGACAAAAAAAAGGGTTAGCCGCCGTGAATGTAAGAACAGTTGGGTAGACTGCGAGAACAGCTAGAGCGTTAAAAACCTTAGCAAACCATTTTGGGAGATCGTTCCAATCTGAAACCTTTCAAAGTCTTTCAAAATTATTCTTTTTAGCATTTTATAGCATATAACTTATTTTGAAATTAATATCAGAACGAATTCATGAATTTTTTCTTCGCGAGGAGAGGAATGTTGCATCCGCCGTTGATTATGAATCTGGAGCATTTTACTAAGTTAAACGCTTCAGGGTTGTTTTCGTCGTATATTAAAATTTCTTCTCATATTAGGTTCTGAATAAAGTTGAATGATTTAAACACTAAACTGAACGAAATATACGTCGTATCTCGCTAATCCACTGTTATAAATCAAGGCTGACTGTTTTTATATTTTTCTTTGAAATGTTTATCGTTTATGTGCTGTCTGAGAGAACCGATCACCTACAAAGTTCAGTATTTCAGCCTAGTAATAATTTCAAAATAACGGAAAAGAACCTGTAATCAAATTCGTATTCTTTTCGTTGTTGGACTTTATTCCTTTCCTATTATTTTCTACAAAAAAATTCATTTTTTTCTATCTACATAATTTTACTTCCTTGTACGAAGTAAAAAGGAAGTATTGTAACCGCGAAAAATTTCGGGTATCATACACTCACGTTTGTGAAAATTGCAACACCAAGAAGGAATCGTCATAATTGAATGCAATTTAATACACAGTTGAGTGGTAGTGGTACAAATAAATGATTAAATGTTCAAAGAAAACAAACAAGAACAAGAGATCAGAATCAGTATTTTGTGTGGCCACCACGCGCCGCAATAAGTGCTGCTACACGACGTGGCATGGAGTCAAACAAAGTTTGAATGTCTGACTGAGGAAGAGCATTCCATATCGTTTGTACGCGTACCCAAAGTTCGTCTGCAGACGCAACAGGACGAGGATCACGAGCAAGACGCCGACCAATGACATCCCACACATGTTCAATTGGCGACATATCCGGGGAACACGCAGGCCAAGGAAGAAGCTGTACCTGCTGCGCTGCAAAGAAGGATTTAACAATCCGAGCAGTATGAGGGCGGGCATTGTCCTGTTGAAATACAGCGCCTGGCAAGCTTTGAAGGAAGGGAACAGCTTCGGGCTGTAGAACTTCACGGATATACCGGTTGCTGTTCAGATTGCCCACAATTCGTAGCAATTGAGATCGTCTATGATATGCTATGGCGCCCCAGACCATAACTCCGGGTGTTCGTCCACTGTGGCGTTCGATAATGCACTCCGGAAGGTGGCGTTCACCGGCATAGCGTCTGACACGAATGCGGCCATCATGGTACCACAAATTAAAGCGGGATTCGTCAGAAAACACGACATGCTGCCAATCAGCACGCCAGTCTCTATGCTGATTGGCCCATTGTAGCCGCAGGCGGCGATGGTCGTGCGTTAGGGGGATCCTGTATAAAGGAGTCCGTGCGCGCAGTCCACACTGCAGCAGACGTCTACGAATTGATGAAGCACACAATGAAACACCTGTAGCTATTGACCACAGTGCTGCCAATTGTCTAGAGGAAGCTGTACGGTCCGTCCGCGCCATGCGGACCAGGTGTCTATCATCGCGAGCTGACGTCACATTTCGGGGTCCACTCCCGGATTTCCGAGTTGTCCGACACTCGTCCGTCCACTGCTTCCAAACGCGCATCACTGTGCTGCTGTTACGCTGCACACGAGAGGCTACTGCACGATACGACAATCCAGCTTCACGAAGGCCGATGATTCTCCCTCGTTCAAACTCTGTAAGTTGTTCAAATCTCGCTCTCTTTCGTCGACGAGGCATAAGTACAGATTGAGTTAACGTTTACCACTAGCAGATAACCACCGATAACCATACACGCCTCGCTACAGCCGTCTATTTATTCGGATCCATCAGCCGTTCAGAGGGCGCTGCTCAGCATACGCATGCGCTACGGATTTGCAATTCTAATCATTTGCATATCATGCGCTACTTTGCATTTCCTGAAAATTTCAGCTCACTCGCGTAAGTCCTTCATGGTGTTGCAATTTTCACAAACGTGAGTGTATTTCAAAGAAAATATCCATTTTGACAGAGATCAAATGCAATTTAACGGTGTTTTTGCGTGATATCTGAGCGTAAAGACAGAATAAAGGACACTTTTTACCCCCCAAAATTATAAAACTGGTTTAAAATGCATTTTGAAAAGATTTTTTCGCGGCGTCTGTGCGTACTTACGTACGTACATACGTATATATGTATCTTGTATAACTCAAACACGAGTAGCCTCAGAACGTTGAAATTTTGCGTATAGGACTACTACTCCATGTAGATGTGCACCCCCTATTTTGGTTGCAATCGGCCGCTCCAAACATATATAATTATATACGATATGATTCATGTATCCACTCTGTTACTCGGCTCAATAAGCTCAGTTATTTTATTCTTTTTGAACGGATTTCGTATTTATTAGCTATATATTTAGAATTGTAATTAAAATTGCTTTATTCCCCCGTGCAAGGCAGACGATTTAGCTACGTCGAAAAAGTAAAAATACATGAGCGTATGCATTTAATATTTACTAAATAAATATCTCGTAATTACTGTTGCCATCCACAAGTATCGAGAATAATCGAGGTTTTACCAGAATATTTTAGTAAATAATTAAAATGCTTATAAATGCTGAATTAAAACGCCTCATTGTCAGTTATACACAGTCCAGTCACATTAATGTGACCATCTGTCAAAAGCCAGAATAACCACCTTTTGCAGAGCGGACTGCTGCGAGACGTGCAGGAAGAGAGTCACATTGGTCCCTGAAGGTGTTCTCTGGGATCTTGAGCCATGCCGACTCTAATGCCGTGGCCAGCTGCGCTAGATTACGCGGTTGAGGATCCATGGCGCGAACAACTCGATCGAGATGGTCACACAGATGCTCGATTGGGTTTAAGTCAGGTGAGTTTGCTGGCCAGGGGAGGACGGTAAACTCATCCTGGTGCTCTTCGAACCACGCACGTACACTGGCAGCTGTATGGCACCTCGCATTGTCCTGCTGGAAGATGCCATCATCCTGAGGAAAAACAATGCGCATGTAGGGGTGAACATGGTCCGCAAGGACAGATGCGTACTTGTATTGATCCATTGTGCCTTCCACAATGATCAGTGAACCTAGAGAATGCCAGGAAAACATTCCCCAGACCATAATGCTCCCGCCTCCAGCTTGGACCGTTCCGGCAATGGTTGCAGGGTGGTTCCTTTCAGAGGTTTCACGCCTTATACGCCAACGTCCATCTGTCCGATGGAGCATAAAACGCGATTCATCCGAAAACGCAACCTGTCGCCACTCAGTGGACGTCCAGCTGCTGTACTGGCGTGCAAATTCTAGCCTTCGCCGTCGATGAACAGCAGTCAGCATAGGTGCACGAACCAGGCGTCTGCTTCGGAGGCCCAGACGCAGCAATGTTCGCTGAATAGTACTTTGGGAGACACTTTTGGTAGCCCCTTGGTTCATTTTGGTGGTCAGTTGCTCAACGGTAGCCCGTCTATCTGCCCGAACGCATCTCCGCAACCGTCGTTCGCCTCTGTCATCTATGGCCCGTGGTGCACCACATTTGCCACGTCGCTGATTTTGGACAGTCCCATTTTGCCATGCACGGTACACTTTTACCACGGCGGCACGCGAACAGTTCACAAACTCAGCCGTTTCGGAAATGCTTCCACCCTTGGCCCGAAAGCCAATGATCATGCCCTTTTGGAAGTCGGATAAATCGCTTCGTTTCTGCATTACGCCAACGATTGAAATGTTTTCCGAAGCCCTCACACACCCTTTATATACGCTCAACTGCACTGTGCTGCCACCTGACTTCTGTGATTGGTTATTTAACTCTGACATGGAAAGTACGTGGTGGTCACATTAATGTGACTGGACTGTGTAGTTGCTGCTGTTTTTAAGCGAACTGATGTTTACTTAATTGATTGTAGCGAATTCGCTGTGAGGTTGGATTAATATCTCTAAGTTCTGTTTCACGTTTGAGATATTGTGGTACTGTGTGAATATCTCTGAGGAAATATTTCAGCACTTTTGTTTTATTTCTTGTGAAAAGAATAAATTTTGTTACCTTTTTTTAACGACTGGTGCATTCAATCCATTACGAACCCGTACGCACGCAACATTATGTTGGTAAATTGTTTTTGCATATGTTTGTAAATTGTGCATTTTGTGCATTAAAAATGATTGAATTATGTTGTCCGTATCTTCCGGTTAAGGTTTTTATTCCTTTAGTAAATCTGCGTGTAACATTTTTAGAATTATCAGCAATTTAAATGTTGTTTAAGTGCAGCTAAGCCTAATCATGTTTTCCATGGCGGCCATATTTGTTTACATTTGAAACTTCTTAAAATAAGTGGATTTGTTGCCAATCTAGAAAAACTAAGCTAAGCAACAACAAAGATAACGCCTTCTTTTATTGTTGCGAATTAAATCATGCTTAATCCATTCTGGAATTTATTCAGGAAATAACTGTTTAAGTTTTATTTCGTAATTTTTAATATATATATTTTGAGCTTTTATGTATTTTTGCGTTGTCCCGAAGTGAGAATTGAATTAATTGAATGAGAAGTACTGAATGGTCTGTGAAACCTTTCTTTTTTTTGTTGCTGATCTTTTTTGTTTGTTTAATTTCTTTTATACATACTTTTAGATTTATTATAATATTTCAAAAGAACCTGTGGCAACGATTAGAGAATTCTTTAGATGATATAAGTTCTGTGTATTCTGAATTATAAAATGAATGAGATGTAACGCTGTTAAGTGAACCTAGCGACAGAGTGTCAAGAAAAATGCGGATAATTTAATATTCCGTACAAGGAAGTCATGTGGTGTATACATCAGAATTTTATTTAAACAGAATCAAGGGTTATGAAGCATAAATTATACTAATATTCGCAGTGAATTCATAATTCAGTATATTCATAAATTGGTTTGGTTTGTAAATATACTGCATTTTAAGTTATCCATACACTACCTTATATATTTTATTCATTCAATATAATTACGGATCACGAAACTTCGAGAATTTTCTTTGCTGGTCCGTGGATCGCGTATGGTGCTATTAATAGCCAAAAGGAACGCCAGTCCCTAATGAGAAGTTACTCTCCAAACAGGATTTTGCTATGAATTGCTATAAATAGCGTATCACTTTTCAAATTATTGCCTCAAAATATTATCGATCTGTATTTTGTTGAAAGAAATTAAATTATGAATAATCTGCATGAAATTATACATATTTCTTGCATTGCGAAAAACGACGGTACCTAGAGCCATCAAATTTTGAGCAACGTAACTCCACCCAAACGTGGGCACCTGAATGCCCGAATTTTGAACTTTAATTTGTTTTATTATCTCTTTCATATTTTTAAAGCTTTACCAAATTTTTTATTAAATTATGTGTTATTAGGATACGTGAAAAATGTGCAGTGCCCTCACCGAGACTCGAAAGCAAGGACTCTCGAATCCGCGTCGAATATGCTTCCAATTACACCATGAATGTACGCGGAATGAAGAAAGAAAATATGGTATACAGTCTCTTCCTTTTAAAAGGGCAACTGGGGAAGAAAGCATTCATTCGCCAAATATTGCTAGTGATGAGTTATCACCCACCACCGTTTTCTAGTTCGGGTGCCAGTCTTGAACGATTAGGTTTTTTTACCTTTAAGTAGGAGACTTGAAGAAAACAACATCGCAATCTCGGCCATTTCGGGTGTTAGTTGTCCTTTGAAAGAAAGACCGTCTGGACCTTTTGGTCTTCAAATGGTTAACTGTGTCTGGATTAAGTATTAAAATGTAAATTTATGCTATGATCAATCTTCTTTTTTTCGAATCTAATTTCATCCTATATATACATCTATACATAAAATGATCCTATAACATGGTTTAATAACATTTGGAGAAAGGTCACATATTTCGAGAATTTTCAATAGTTTCTATCACTATGATTTCTATCAAAATCTGGATTTCCGAAACGTGAAAAAAAAAACGATGCCCTCACCGGCACTCGAACACCTGGTCTTCTGGAACACTCACCACGTGTGCTACAGTTGCATCATTGAAGGTGTGTGGAGGGAGGGAAAACATAGATTATAAACAAACACAACGATTTGAAAGTGAGAAGAAGCAAGACTGTATAAACAAAATGAAATAAAATTTCTGAAAGCTTTCAGATTTTACATTTCGCACAAAGGGGCTCTTTTAACGTTTTGCGTGTTACCTTTATTTATTAAATATCATGTTCTTCGCACTTAAACCATACAATTCAAATCAACAGCAATACGGAAAATAATTTTAAAATCGGCACAGCTTTAGAATTTCCTATACACAGTCTCTCGCGCAGGAGATAATTTTTTTTCGGGCAATATTGCCATTTTTGTCTTTGAAATCGTTGAGTTTATTAATCAAACATTCATTAAAGTGTTACAAAATATGAAATCGATAACGAAAATAATTCCAACATAGGGTTTCTAGATGCCCATATTCGGTGGAGGATTACGTTATTCAAAATTCGATGGCTCTAGTACCCTTGTTTATCAGAATGCGAGAAACATACATACATTTATGCAGATTCTTCATTATTAATTTCTTTAAATATAACACAGAGCGATAATATTTGGTGACAACAATTTGAAAAACGAAACAACATTTATCGTGAATAGAAGCCAAATTCCAAAACGAAATTAATAGCCCCTCTTGGCTAACGCCCTTTGGGCTAAAAATCAACTTCAGAACACGAGACTATCTATAGGAAATTCGAAAGGATATGGTGTTTTAAAACATTTTGTGATTTTGCAGTTTCGTAAAGCCATTTTAGTACAAAACGTAAGCATTGACATGATGAACTGAGAACAGTCTGAAAAAATAAAGTTTCATGCCAACAGTTAACGCTGCATCTGAATTCTAAACGTATAATGCTATGCTGCTTTCAAAATGCTTGCTATTTTGTAATTGAATCGTAATGGCGTGAATGCGAAGAAAATGGTGCTTAATAATAAAACTAATAGGTTAAAAAACGTGGGATAGTAGGAATGAGTGTAACAGCAGACTAGGACACTGCGAACTCAGCGAGAGCGTAAAAACCTTAAGAAAGCCTTCTTGACCACCCTTAAAATCTGGAACCTTTCAGATTTCGCTTTTCTTTCTTCTAAACTCTGTGTTCTTACACCCAGACATTACCTACCAAACTGAGTTCCTATTTATTTCTCAGATTGTCGTCGCATATGAGACTACATACTACATGTGCTTTTTATATTTTATCAACCACGTGACTGATAGAAAACATTTCATCTTCAACGAAACTGATAGATAACGTTCTGTGTTGTTGAAAAACAACTAACTAAAAAATGAATGCTTTTGATCTGAAACTAGTCACCGAGGAAATTATTTGCAGATCCTTAATTTTATCAATCCGTATGCAAATAAAGAAATTTCGTGAGTAATCTCTCGTAAAGTTCTAGTTCCCTGTTTTAGTAAATATTAAAATTTTTAAAACAATGACAAATTATTAGTTGAGTATTCATTCATGCATGTTAGTTATCTCAAATATTATTTAGCAACGTCTGCCAAACTTTCTGTTAGAGATATTTTTAAAATGAATAATATTTTGAATTTATGTGTTTCATGAACTTACGAGTTTCAACTTGAGTTTCACGCATAATTGCAGGATATATTTAAATGCATTTTGAAAAATGTACTAAGTAATTGTACAGTAAGTGTCTGAGTTATATTTGAGGTCATTTCCTGTATAAAAGGTCCTCTTCCATAAACATTACTCAAAAGACTATATCCTGCAATTTGAATTAAATATAGAGAAACGCGTTATGGATTTCGAGATGGTTGAATTGATATATCAACAGTATTCCACAGAATATTTTAAAACTATAATGCATAATAATTTTACAACTTAAAGGAAATGTGACCAGTGTCATATTATTTTACAATTGCTTCCCTAAAATTTAATTTTAAAACAGATAAAATTTGTTTTAAATTCAAATTATATACATTTCTTAAGACTTTTACTACATTTTCTCAAAGCAAGTGTTATTTCCTCATCTTTGTGATAAATTGCTTGTTACAATGAAAGCTTTGTGGAAAGAAATTATTGAAAAAATATGTATAAAGCGTTGTATAAAGCGTCAGTAGTACGTTTTCTGGCATGAAGTTTCATACTATAAACAACGTTTTGTGTCTGTATAAACGCTATTTCTTTAACAGCTCTAATGTTATCATAAACGCTAATAACATGAACGTTGAAGCAAAACATCTCACAATTAGAAGCCAGGCAGCTATTTCACTAGGAAAACGACTACAGTAGTTTTCATTTCATATTAGTGAACTCATCACAATTTTTAAGTTCATATATTCCACAATAATTATTGTCTTTTAATAAGGTATAAAATTAATGAAATTTATGTAGTACATAGCTGCATGTTCTTCGCTTCTTTAACCCTTAGAAAACCGAAGTCTTCGATAATCTGTATGCTTAAAATACCGAAACGCCAGTCCTCGTCCATTACCCGTCCCGTCCGTTTCCTCTCCTCTCAGTCCATTAACGCACAAAGCAGTGTGAAGATTTCAAATGACTTCCTTTCTGCATTCTAACAAAGAAGCTTCCATTGATCGTTTGGGACAAGCTATCTGCAATAAATTGATACAACGCATTTGGGGAAATTACATGTGCTGCTGCATTCCTTAGGGACGACACGAAAACGACATCACAATCTCGGCCGTTTCGAGCGGTTGTGGTTATTTGAATGAAAGGGCATCTCGGGCGTTTTGTCCTTTAAAGGGCTAAACTTGACTTTCATTTTCTGTCCAGCATGTTTCGTAAGTTTTGCGTAAGTTAGGAATGGAAAAAGAAGCATTTTCAATTTTGCTATGACAATAAATTACGCAATAAAGTTAGATTAATTTCATGATACAAATATTACGATATTTAACTAAAGCAAAATTTTAATATTTATGTATAACGCTGTGGTTTATTAGCTTTGACTTTAAAATATTATAACCTTAGGATGCCAGCCACTGCATTATAGCAATTTCAATAAAAATAATTTCTCATCATATTTAATGTGCGGTCTCCTTGCGTGTGTTTCGAAGATTCAGAAATGGAGTTCTGATTCTGAAGATTAAAAGAGTGCTCAAAATCATTGTAGTTGAAAATTCCTACAAACCATAAATACTAGGGAAATGAAGTGAGTTCTTTAATCTTAAATCTCGTAGTTTCAAGACTTTTGAGGCGGAACCTCCGATCGTCAGCATATTTTTACAGCTATATGAATCATTTTCTCTACTCATATGCAAAGTTTTAAATTCTTAGACCTTAGTAATTTTGATTTTTATTCGGTTATGGATTATCGAAAATAACTCTCAAATGCAGGCTCTCATACAATACTTACGTTCTTGGCAACGGTGCTTAGGTTCTGCAGAAACCGTGTATTTTCATTTAAAATTTTATTTGAAAAAAATATATATTTAATTTAGCCTACTATATTTAGATATTAAAATTATTCCGAATATGTGTCAAAAATACTTTTTAAAAAGTATTTTATGAAATTAAATTTAATCCATAATTAAACATTATAGTTAAAAAATTTAACCTATGTTCGATTTCAAAATATATTGACATAAAATGGAGATTGACAAAAGTAATAAATTACATTTCCACAGCTTTTTCTATAAATTTAAAATTAATAAATTCTGTTGTCAAAATTCATAATCTTACCTCTTTCAGATTTTACATTGCAATTTTCACAGACTGAGAAAAATGCACGTAGAATTTGTACGAAATTTGAATTTGTACCGATTTCAAATTATTGCAAAAAGATATTCAAGATGGATATATTATCTTTACTGGATAGCAATTAATCTGCTGAAAAATAATTTACATTTCAAGTGGTAGCAGTTATTCATGAAGAAAAAACAACAATATTATTAGCCCAAAGGGGAGCTAGATTCACAGTTCAATTAATCTCAAAATGGCATTTGCCTCGTTTCACTTTCTGCGCTGCTTCAGTCTTTAAACTGTTGCACCAAATATTATCGCCATGTATTATATTTAAGGAAACGAAATAATAGAGAACTTGCATAAATGCACGAATGTTTTTCGTATTGTGAAAAATCAACAGTACTTAGAGCCATTCAGTTTTGAATAACGTAGTCCTCCAACCGAAAACGAGCATTCGGAAGCCCGAATTTCGAATTTTATTATTATGGAAAAATTTCAATGCTAAATCTTTATAACTCTTCTATGATAGCGTTTCTTTTTTATCATATAATCTTTCCTTTTATCTTTATAACCTTTTGGTGATAAATCTGAACATTTTTTATTTATTAGTTATTATCATAAACAACGTTAGCTCAGAAGGGCTATTAATTTCGTTTTGGCATTTTACGTTGATTCACTATAAATGTCCGTTCACTTTTGAAATTGTTGCCACCAAATATTAAAATCTGTATAATATTTAAAGAAATTAAATAATGAAGAATCTGCATAAATGTATGTACGTTTCTCACACCATGACAAGACAACGGTACCTACAGCCATCCAGTTTTGAATAACGTACGTTTCCACCCGAATATGGGTACCTGGAAGCCCTAATTTTGAATTTTGAATTTATTTTATTATCGATTTTATATTTTGTAACACTCCAACGAATTTTTGATTAACAAACTGAACTATTTCAAAGCGAGCAATGGCAACACTACACGGAAAAGATTTTTACCGCCAGCGCGCCAGACTGTTTATCGTTAATTCTAAAGATATGCTGTTTTTAAATATTTTTTTATATTAGCATTGAACTGAATTTTATGTGGTTCAAGTGTGAAGAATATAATATTTAATAAATAATGTTAACACAAACGTTAAAAAAAAGTCCCTGTTGGGAGTAATATAAAATCTGAAAACTTTCAGATTTTCTTTCTTTTTATTTTAGTCCAAAGAGGCTTTGTCCCTGAAGCATTATTGCTTTCTTTTTGCAATTTTGCGTTCAATGAACTCTGAATGTACGTTTCACTGTTCAGATTGTTGCCACCCAATATTATCGCTCTGTATTATATTTGAGGAAATTAAATAATGAAGAATCTTTATAAATGTATGTATGTTTCTCGAATTGTGATAAAACAACGGTACCTAGAACCATCCAGTTTTGAATGACGCAATCCTACTGCGAATATGGGCATCTTTACGCCAATTTGGAATTTGTTTTATTATCGATTTCATATTTCGTACAACTTTAACGAATTTTTGATTAACAAACTCAAGGATTTCAAAGCGAGAAATGGTAACGTTTTTATTTCCAGCGTCTCAGACTGTGTATCGGAAATTTTAAACATTTTTAATTATTTTGGGATAGCTCATTTAAAATTTGCTCATTTAAAATTATTTTGGGATATTGCTCTTGAACTGAATTTTATGATTTAAGTGCAAAGAACATGATATTTAGTGAATAAATGTAACACACAAAACGTTAAAAAAAACGCCTCTTTGGATGTAATTTAAAATCTGAAACCCACAGATTTTCTTTTCTTTTCTTTTTTTTTTTTTAATTTTCTTTTGCAGTTATTTTTAAGTATCTTAGCGATGGACTGTACCAGAAATGAACAAAAAGAAAGGAGATCGTTTAATGTTTTTTTAAGAATAAACGGACAGAAAATGTTTTATATGCTATTGAATATACGGAGCGCATGGTGTATGAGCATTCCTGACCAACAATATAATGGCATTTAATCTTCAGTATAAATGCAGAGAGCACGACCGTTGACGTTGACCGTCGTTTTCTCTATTTAATTTAACCCACAGGAGTCTACGTATGCCCACCCTTTGACGTAGTATCTCCTGGAGATTGGTGTAATAAGTGGATTGATGTGCCTCGTATTCCTACCCCAACTTGGGGGGATGTAAATGGACGGCACCGTTAATTGAATTCTCCTCTGGTAAAGTGACGGTCTCTAATTCGATTGCCGTTCGCACTGGAACCTAGTGTCTGGGATGAAGTTTTTCGGGTGACTCAGTGGTGTCTTTCTGTCCGTATGTCTTTGCGGGTGATGTGTACCTTGCGAAGTACGTTTAACAATGTTGACGTTGTTTTGTTTTATCAACAATAGCCGTCTTTTTCTGCTTAATGAATCGCAGAAAAACTGATTTGTTCTTTTTTAAGCAATGCTTAGGACTTCAATTTCGAGTTGTCCGAAAACTGTCAGCCAAAGTCGAGATTGTTTATTAGCGAAAACATTTATTAAACGTATTTAAATTTAAGATGCGTTTATGAGAAAGCATTTTCAGATAACATAGAATTGTATATCCTTATTGCACATATCTCCTTCGTCACCAAAATAAAAAAATAAGATTTAAAAAAAATAAATCTGAAAGCTTTCAAATTTTGCATTACGCCCAAAGGGGAGTTTATTAACGCTTTGTGTGTTATTATTATTTATTAATTATCATGTTCTTCGCACCTCAACCACAAAATTCAGTTCAAGAGCAATATCTCAAAACTATTTTAAATTGAGCATATCTTTAGAATTTCCGATACAGAGTCTCGCGCGCTGAAGCTAAAAATTTTTTTCTGTACAGCGTTGCCATGGCTCGCTTTAAAATCCTTGAATTTGTTAATCAAAAATTCGTATAAAATATGAAATCGATACTAAAACAAATTTCAAATTTTCGCATCCAAATGGCCATATTCGAGGCAGGATTGCGTTATTCAAAATTGGATTGCCCTAGGTACCGTTGTTTTATCACATTTCGAGAAATAAACATTTATGCAGCTTCTTCATTATTTAATTTCTTTAAGTATAATACAGGGCTGCAATACTTGTTGGCAACAGTTTGAAACGTGAACCAACATTTAATGTTTCCGACGCAAAATGGCGAAACGAAAACAATAGTCCATCGGGGACAAAGCCTGTTTAGACCAAAAAAAGAAATTGTATTGCCGTAAATCAATAGACATGGCATATGATGAAAAATTTTAAATAAATTCACAATCGTATAAATATAAATTCTTCCGAAAATTAATCAAAATATTTCGCATTTGTTGGAAATCCTAAAATTTCAGTTCATCTCTTCTAAAATGTCTCCCGAAAATATTGGATTTATTATGACTGAAATTGGAAGTTTTAAACAGACATTTACCTTAATTTAGGTTAAAAGAATACGCCGAACAACTATTATTTGAAAAGTCGAACAACAAAAATGAGCTTTATATTTGCAAATTTTCCAGGACTAGTTTCGATGGTTTTACTGCCGAACACCTTTCTCAGGTGTCAAAGTGCAAATGAACGAGATGAGATATGGGATAAGAATAGCTGGACAGGAGTGAAGCTACTGGTGCCATCTGTTGATGAAACAAGAAAACTAAAACATAATTTCCTTAAAGGTTGAAGGTGAAGATGGATAGGAATTAGGATCGTTAACTATGTTATGTATTACTTATTTCAGTTGTGATTTAAATTGTTTTAAAGGTAATGATTTAATTTATTTTGCTTCAGACTTAAAGATTAATTTGTTTTTATTTTTTTTTGTAGTTGAACTTAAGTTTCTTTGGCTTGTTGTAAAGTAATTGTAGTCATTTAATTTGTTCTCTTGACAGTTTTGGTTAACGCTGATTTTAAGTTGCTTGAGTAATTAATTTTTTTCTTCTTTACTTTTGGTTGGTTAACTATTTAAATTTCTGTTTAGTTAATTATTTTTTCTTAACCTTGATTGTTAATGTTAATTTCTTGATAAGTTGACCCTTAAGGTCAATCTTTTAATGTTTGTTTACACAAGTTGGTGTTTAAAGTTTAATTAAAGTTTTAATGTGCCCCCTTTTCTGCTAAATTTGGGATCCATATTTTCTGACTATGGTGGTCGTTTTGGTGTTGTGGGAAAATAAAAAAATTTTCATACTTGATTATTGTATTTTAACTGAAGTAATTTTTATTTCCTTACTATGGTGGTCGTGTTTGGTGTTGAAATAAACCCAAGAAAATTATCTATGTAATTATTATATTTTTATTTAAGTACTTATCAGTATTGAAGTTAATTTGTGTGTAAGATCAATAATTAATACCTATTCCTCAAAAACTTTTCCGTTGCCTTTCCAAATAATTTATGAGTTTGTTTTCGATTTCTTCGCCCGCTAGACGGTAGTCTGTGAAGCATCTTTCATCACTGAAACGTCTTGCACCCTGCTGAAGAGGCTAGTTTCTACACTACTAACCCTGCAGCAAGGTCAAGGGGTGTTTTGCTTACTCGCAGGCTTTTCCTATGCTGGAGTGGGACCCCTCGACGAGGCTAGAGTTGAGTGACCTTGGTGTATCAGCGATTATTCGCCAATTTCTGGAGCTCATACTACATTGGCTTCACCTTCCTGCGTGTTTTTCCCCTGGGGTTGCCGGGCTGTTGGCGGTTTTCCTACCATCTAAAATCGCCAATCGAGCAGTTTTGGCGAATGGAGTAAAAAGCTTGGGAGCTAGCGACGAAGGCAGCCAGACGGAAGGAGACGGAGCGGAGAGCGAGACACGAAAGAAAAATACTATCTGAAGAGTAGCTGTCTGCGTTCTTAGAACGATGTATGAAGGAAATGGAGGAGAGAAACCACCTAGGTTGGGGACGGAATGAGGTCGAATCCCACATAGAAGGGGCGGAAGGCTCCGAGGCTACTTTTTCCTATTCAGTTTTCTGATTTTCGTTCTTTTCTTTTTAGCAAAAATTGTGGCTGCGCTGTGACGTTGGCCGAAGTTTGTTTGTCGGATGTCTGAGCCTTCAATGTATCTACAATGTTAACTTCACTGTTTGGAACGGTATGAGATTTTTTTGTTATTCCACCACACCGCCACCAATGTAAAATTCTGTATTTATTCAGTAATCTCTTAATAAATTCCATATTTAATTTTAACTTTCTTGTAATGTTTTCACTTTTAATTTAGAACACTGGACCCGACTGTATTTTTCACAACGCAACTTAATTATTCTGTTGGAGCTCTTGGTCACTATTTACTATTTAATTGAACACTAGTGTTACAGTATATATTGTGTTTATCATGTGTGTCACAAACTTTACATATTCATGTGATTTAGAACTGATTATCCAAATATTGAACTTAAAACATAAACATAAACTCTTAAGTATTAAAAGCTCCAACAACTAGGACAGAAAAGGTTTTTTGAATGTGAAACGCCTCTAGAAAATCTAATTCACCACAGGAAGATGTTTTTGAATAATTTTGTCTGCAGAAAGACGGGAAGTATGATTTTCGGAGCAACAGTACTGGTCAACAGATAGTCACTTGTTCCAATTTCGACTGCTCAGATAGAAATTTCCTTTGTAAAGACTGTCCTATTGACTGTCATGGTGTGAATGAAGTAATAAGCATGTGATACATTTTCTTAAATGTGATAAGTGTTCCCTGGTGAAATTTCTTCCAGTGATTTCTGAAATGAACAAACGATTAAAGCATTACATGTTAACACAGACACCCTACCGGCTGAAAACTAAATAAATATGTAATTATAGTTTGAAGTATGTTGATACATATTTTTGCATTTATTATCAAATTTGTATCTAGAATGGTATCATGAAATAATAGCATTAAGAAATGATTTTATAATATTAATTTTCAGAATGAAATAAAAAGAAAATTAATAATTCTGGTTTCGTCAACCTATAAGGTATTTCTCCTTCCTTCTTGGAATGCCTTCGGGGTGTAGTGGTCAACACGCTCGGCGCGTATTCGAGAGGTTCGTGGTTCGAGTCCCGGCGAAGGAATGGCTCGTTTTTCGCATCTTTCCTGCTTTAAAAAGTACCTAATGTTGTACAGACAGTACAACACAAAACGTTAAAATAAAAGCCTCTTCGGGAGTAATATAAAATCTGAGAGCTTCCAGATTTTTTAAAATTGATTGTTGTATGTTTTTATTTATCAGAAAAAATGTTGTTCTTTGCTATACATAAAAACATAAAGAACGAAGCTTTCGCATCCAGAGAAATATCATTAGCAGACCTATGACTCGTTCATTTGCACTTAGGCAGCTGAGGCAGTTGTTTTATAGTTAAATCATTCAAACTAATCCTGTAAAATTTCAGTAATTCTGTAGCAAATCGAAATAACCAATATTAATATTCGTTATTTCAATAAAACTTTGAACTTTATTTTGAAGCAATTTATTTGAGACTGTTTTTGAATTTCCGAAAACGTTTTCAGACTTTAACGTATGAAGAGTGTTAATAATTATATTGTTAATAATATTTCAAATAAGTTCCGCGGGGGGGAGGACCCGTAGCGTGGTTAAGTCGACGGAACGAGGAAGGCCAAGAGCATGATTTTATATGTTGGTAAATTGGGCATTTTTTGCTTCAAAAATGACAAAATTATGTTGTTTGATCTTCCGGTTAAGGTTTTTGTGCCTTCAGTAAATATGCATGCAAGATTTGTAGAATTATCACCAATATAAAAGTTATTGAAGTGCGGGTAAGCCTAACCATTTTTTATATGGCAGCCATATTTATTTGCATCTGAAATTTAGAGTAGTGGATTTGTTGCCAATCTAGAGAAACTAAGCTTCGCAGCAAGAAAGATGACGCCTTCATTTATTATTGCGAATTAAATCATGCTTAATGTATTCTGGAAGTTATTCGAGGAATTAAGTCTTTAAGATTTACTTCGTAATTTTTAATATAGGTATTTTGAGTTTTTATGTAGTCTTGCCTCATCGCGAAGCGAGAACTGAAGTAATTGAATGAAATACTGAACCGTCTGTGAACAACTGTTTCCTTTCTTTTGCTTTGTTTCTTTGTTTAATTTCTTTTTTTTATCGTTTTAGATTTATCATACTGTTTGAATAGAATATGTGGCAATGATTAGATATTTTTCAGATGATATACATAACATTTGTGCATTTTGAGTTGTAAAATGAATGAGATGTAACGCTGTTAAGTGAACCTAGCGCCAGAGTGTTTTGAATGATAAACAAATGATAAACAAATATAGTAAATTTTCAAGTGTGCATTATATTCTGTTGTGATTCATGCACTATCGATGAAGTAGATTTAATTCAATCCACTAAGCTTAAATAAAATGCAAAATGTGTGTAATTTAATATTCCTCACAAGGAAGGCATGTGGTCTACACATCAGATTTTATTAAACTTTATTAAGAACGTTTTTTGGCGAAACCTTTCATTAAAATCAGATATTTTGAACAGAATTCATTCGTATTTTTGAACTTCCATTAGTCATTTTTCCGTGGTTATTAAATACCAAACATCAAATTAAAACTATATTTTATTTTCAACTTTAAATTACTATTTAATAAATCGCTGACCAATATCAAGAGGTTTCAGCGTTCTGCACTATGTCTGTCGTCAAACAATCTCAATTTCAAGAGGGCTGACAAACCAATGATCTCGTTTTTCCTCTGATATCATTCCAGATATAACGAATCAGAGGATGCAAAATACTACTGAAAAATTAAGGAAGCGCGGCTAGTTCAGTCTGCACATCTTTTTTTATCGGAACAACAAGCCAAGAATGCTCTTGAACTCTCGACGAGAGAGACCATCGTTAACAGGATCCTTACGTCACGAGGAGTATATTTCACTACAATAATTGTTCTATGCTATCCATGAATTATATGAATGTAACGAGCTTCTAGTAGTTGTATCAAATACGTTTTAAGTTCAAAAATGCTATAAGTATTACGCACCCTCAGAAATGCACTAATCATTCATGAAGTCAGAACTACCACAATTTCTTTATTCTTATGTTAACAAAAATTGTAATTGCCGATATTTATTTTATTCTGGAAGTACACTGCGCAGAAAAAATGGGGGCAGTTCTATATCTCCCGTTCTACTGGGCCGTTTGACGAAATTCAAATTGCGTTTTTCATGTCTCGAAAGCGCGGCTTGGGATATATATTAGATTTATACATAGCATTGTTCAAATATGGGTATTTTGACACAAAATTGGACTTTTTCTGAAATGACAATTTATGTTTTTCCATATTTCGATTCTGCGACTCAAATTATGCCAAACTTCCAAGTTTTGTAAAAATCGCAAGAGTAGTTTTAAAAAAATGAGCTCTCAAAATTTTAGCTCCTCAACGTTAATTCAATTTGGTATGTATTTATTAATATATCTTTTTTTATTACACTTACTTGCTTCTTCTTACACAGTTCGAAATTTAGGTTCATTCCAAAGAAAATTCGCGCATTTTTTATTTTATTTTTAAAATTTGTATTTTTACGTAATTTTTATAAATTTTTCGAAAAAAAATTTAATTATAACCTATAACATTTTTATAATTATCTTAAAGTAGGTGTATTTCTAAGCATACCTGCAAAAAATTAGAACTTTTTATTCAAAATTTCCGAAGAAATACGTCAATTTATATATTGGCGCGTTTTGAAATTTGGCATACTTTTTGAGAGCGATAATAACGAAAATGTGTTCTACGCACTTTGTTAAAATTATTTGAAAGTAGAACAATATGATTTTTTTTCCCTCCTCTGCACTATTGAAGTGAAAGAAAATTAGTTGCTATATATTAAGAAGTTCGCCAAGTGAAATATTCTCGGCTCAAACTGGAAAAAACTCGCAAGTTAAATATTTGAATATCTCTGTAAATTTCGGACCAAATTTTACAAAATTTAATATTTAGGCATAAGTTGAGTCGTAGAATCGAAATATGGAAAAACAATTAGTATTTTTTTTAGAAAAAGTCCGGTTTTGTGTCAAAATACCTTTATTAGAACACAACCATATATCAATGTAATACATATCCTAAGTCGCTCTTTCGATGCATGAAAAATGCAGTTTGAATTTCGTCAATCGGTCCAGTAAAATGGGAGATATAGAACTGTCCTTTTTTTTTTGCTCAGTGTGCATTAGTTTTTGTTGCATCAATACGTATGTTATTTTAATTTTAATTTAAAATTGCTAAAACATTAATGCACTTTCATAAAACAATACGATTTACATAAAAGAATAAAATTAATTTCCACATTTTTTTATTTTAATTTATTTTCCGCACGGCTTTAAAAGTCTCCAAACGAATTCTCCTTCAAAAGTCGAAAATAGGGTTTCAACTTATAACAGAAGAAATGCAAGCAACTTTAGTTGAATTAAAGTGGAAATTAAAAAGAAGTTTTGCTACCACCGAGTGTAAGAAGGGACCTTTTGTTACGATTTTGTAAACTATTATGCTTAAAAGGTGTTTTTTATGAAACGCACAAAGAATATATCTCAGAGAAGGGGTAAAAAAATTGAAATTGATTTTCCTCCGATACTAGAGCCAATGTATTTCCACGCAGTAGTTTTCAAACTGACATACTTTTTTCCTATAATATGAATACGCTTGTCTCGAAAAACCTTTTTTCTTCATTTAATTTTTAAGAAAACCAATGTGTAAAAAATTCGATTTTCTTTCTGTTGCAAGGAGCTTAACTTTCTTCGGAGGAAAGTGCGACATAGGCTAGTGGTAACGATTTCTTATCAGGAAATTAAAATCTGAAACTTATTCTTGATGTTTTACAACTGAGCACAAAACGCAAGAACAATAATGTTATACGGTATTTTCTCGCTCCTTCCAGCATTTCTCGGTGGTGTAATGGCTAACACACTCAGCGCGTATTCGAGATGTCCAAGTTCGAGTCCCAGAGAGGATGTTGCTCATTTTTAATACCCCGTGACTTCAAAATAACCAATGACTCTAACAGTGGCGCCCGAATTGAAAACAAAGGTGGGGGATGATGATTATTCATCACCAGGATATGCCGATTCGGTTCCTAGCCACCAGTCTCCCTTTGAGAGGGGGACTATATAAGATAAGCGATAAGTGACGGAGGACGTGGGCACTGTCCCTTTACTATACAGCATCACGTCCACCATTGTCCAGAGCAGGCCAGTAGAGGAAGGTGCCACGCAGGCGCCTTGGACAAGACGCTCAGATCCAGAGGTTTCAGCCGAAAACATTGCGGCAAAAACATCGCGGTTTTAAAAAATTAGCTCCTCAATGTTAGTTTAATTTGATACATATTTAATGTCTCCTTTTCTTAAACTTACTTGATTCCTTCTTCCAGAATTCGAAATTTACGCTTAATCGAAATATAATTCGCACATGTTTTGATGGTTTATTTTTAAAATTTGTATTTTTAAATATTTGTTATAAATTTTTTGGAAAACCTTTTTGTAACCTTTTCCGAAAAACCTTTGAAACTTGTAAAATTTTCAACATCCTCTTAAAACTGATGTATTTCTAGGTACAGCTGCAAACAATTAGAGTCAGAGTTTCCTAAAATATGCATGAAATTACATATAGACGCGTTTTAAAATTTGGCATCTTTTTCTTGAGCGAAAACAACGTCAAATGTGGTTTACGCACTTTGTTAAAATTATTTGAAAGTATGAACGATGACTTTTCTCCTCTCGTCTACAAAGCAAAAAAGAAAAGAAAATTAGGTTGCTTTAAATTAAGAAGTTCGCTAGGTAAGTTATTCTTGGTGCAACTGAAAAAAAAAATTCGCCAAGGTAAATGTTCGAATTTTTCCGTAAATTTGGCACTAAATCTTACAAAATTTAATGTTTAGTCATAATTTTAGTAGAATCGAAATATGGAAAACCATTAGTATGTCATTTCAGAAAAATCAGATTTAGTGTCAAAATACCTGTGTTGGAACAATGCTATATATAAGTCTAATATATGTCTTAAGTCGTGCGTTCGAGACATGAAAAAGTTGAACTTCTTCAGTTGATCCAGTAGAACGATAGATATAGAACTATCTCTCTCTCTGTCTCTCTTTTTATTTTTTTCTTTTGCGCAGTGTACCAATCATTATACGGAGTCCGAAGCGCTACCTGTCCTCCAGCTTCCACAAAGGTGACCGGGTCACTACAGTAAAGGAATGGTTTTGCCGAAGGAAAGAATTTAGATTTGCAAAAGATTTGATGAACTTTATAAATGGCAACAGAACAATACTAGGAAATTTTGCTTGATGTATTTGACTGTATTTTTGTTTTAATCTGTGTTTCAGTTTTCAATTTTAATCTTCTAACTGTATTTTTGGTTGTCTGTGTTGGATGTGCTGAGTTAACCATGAGGCCAATTATTATCAGCCAAGAGGGTTGCAGCACACTCGTGTATTACATTACATTGCTAAATATCGTTTGATTTGCGGTACTTAAACGTGTTATTTCACTCTTAAACATGCGAAGCTTTAATAATGCAAATATTATCTTGACGGCAACTCTATTAAAAAATCTAGCCGTGTTATCTCAGAATTAGCTTTGTGTCATATAACTACGACAAGAACATGTCATAAATTCACTTTGCGTTACATTTTCGCAAACGCTTCACTTTATCTATAAAGAAACATCAGTCGCAACTATGGAGTCTACGTGATATGTTGTATTTTGATATCGTGACAAAATATTTCTTTCGTGCAGCTAATGTAAATCCAAGAATAATGCAGTAGTAAAATATTAAAAGGAAAAAATAATTCTTCATTCATTTTAATAATCCCTTTCAGCGTGGATTTCTTATTTGCAATGCAAAGGAATTATTTTAGGGAAAACACTAATATAGAATTTCAATAATGAATCATGATGTTGCTTGATTATGATTAAGATATTTTTTACCTCCTTTTGCATGCCTTCGTGGTGTAACGGTTAGCACATTCGGAGAGTATTCGAGAGGTCCAGGTTCGAGTCCCGGAGAGGGCATTGCTCATTTCTTCAGTTTCCTGCCATCGAAAACATTCTAAATAATTCAACATTGGCGCCCGAACTAAAATATGGTGAATGATGATTGTTCACCACCAGGATTTGGCGACTAGGTCCCTTAACCTCCAGTCGCCCTTTAATAGGGAAGTATATAAGGTATTTTCTTTTTCCTTCCAGAATTCCTTCGTGGTGTAACGATTAGCACACTCGGCGCGTATTCGAAAGGTTCAGGTTAGAGTCCCGGTTAGGGCATTGTTTATTTTTTACGTCTATCACATCAAAAATCTTAATAAGTCTACAATATTATTAAAAACTAAGCTCGACAGCACAAACAGCCCGTAGAGAGTACAGCCTACAGTGCCCTGATATCTACTTTCTAGACCGTGGGCTTGTGCATCTTAGCCTGGAGAAGTGGTCAGCTTGTCGCAGGAACTCCGGTGTTAAGTGGCCAAGAGACCTTGATACTCATTTTATCAACTCACCCGAGGAATGAAAGGCTGAGACAATATTACTGTGCATGTATAACAACTTCCAAAATAAACTTATTATAGAAATGTTTTACCAATCATGCTTCATCGACATGTTTAACATTTTATCAGGTAAAACAATTTTTGGAGACAAAAAAAGAAGAAATTAAATTTTTTTGGGAGTAGACTTTTTGAATACTCAATGATACGTTCGCTAAAGGTTAAAAGATTGCAGGTAGTTTGCTTTGGGATTAAATCCATTTCACTAAATGATCTTGGGTTTTTCCTGCATCTATTGCAGGCGGGAACACATTTTGCTTAGAATGTTCGGGAATAGAATAATTTTGCTAAACAAGATGATGCTCGATGGCTCTTCCACCAGTATAGCGCTTGAAGTACAGTTGTACCTCGATATACGAGTGCCCTAATATACGAGTGTTTTGAGATACGAGCCGCCGAGCAATTACTTGAGAGCAAGATTTGAGATACGAGGAATTGCACACTACACCGCTGCACATCAGGCCAACTTGCTCGCACGTTGGCGTCGTGTGCAGCATCTAACAGTGTGTTGGCGCAGCGAAAAATTAGTTTTGAAGAGGAGCCAGAGATGGAGGAGGTTATCCCACCAAGAGATATAAAGGAGATCTTGGGAATGTGGGAGAAAGTTGTAGAGTTCGTGGATAAAAATCATCCCGAAAAAGTTGCAACTGGTCGTGCATCGGAGATGTTCAGCGAAACTTGCCTGACTCATTTCCGCAATATACTGAAAGGGAGAACGAAACAAACCTCCTTGGACAGTTTTTTTAAATGATCTGCAGGTGAAAATGAGCAAAGCTTGACGAAAAAAAGCGAAAACCAGTAACGAAAATCAAGCGCTTCCGTAAGCACTTCACTCTTTCTTTTATTATGTTTTTATAGAATATGTATTTGTTATTTATAAATAAATGTTTCTTCTTGTAAATGCATTTTTCATATTCAAAAACACTTAACAAAAACAACTGAGGTGGTTTTTTGAGAGCTGGAACGGATTAATGGCATTTCAATCAATTTTAATGGGGAAAATTGCTTCGAGATACGATCAATTTGACATACGAGCAAGGTCACGGAACGAATTAATCTCGTATGTCGAGGTGCCACTGTAATAGTTTTTGAAAGATATAACGGAAGGCTTACTAAATTTAAAATGAAAATATTTCATGGGAGTAAATATCAGGCAAATTGATGTCATGGCATCCAAAGCTGTACAAGATGTCTACGAAAACAGAATTTAGAAAAAAAAAACTTATCAGGGTTATTTTCATCAAAGTAGATATTCTTGCCCGCATAACATATACTAAATAGTAAGAATTTCAGCAGGGTAAAATAATACTATTATTATTGACTGATAAAGCTTGTAGGGTTTCCATCCTTATATCTAACAACTGAATGTGGAGGAACCTAATGAGCAGCTAAGCGAATATTAGCTTTTGTTCAGGAACAGAGACTTAAACTTGAGAAGGGTTAATTACACTTTATTGCTCAAAATAAAATTGCAGGAGGCCCCTTTTTCATGGCGTACAGCAAAGCTCCACTTGGGCTTGAACACAAAATAATGCGAATTAAGACTTAACTAGAGAGATATAGCCGAAGCTATCAAAATTCTAAGTAGTTGGCCTCTAAATATCGAATAAGCTAGCGAAGCTATCAAGGGCCTGTAATACAGGTGGGCGTAGTAACAGCTTAGGGAGTCGTAGCCAAAAGGCAAACGCGCGCTGGTCGGAAACTTCGAGTTTGTCTCTCGAAGTCAGTGGAACTGTGACTTAAATATGACTCTTATTCATTTGCATTAAACGAGATTCTAAATACACACTCTGGTAGGAAATTGTAAGCTGAAAATAGGAAGGAGGGGAAAGTAGCTTTAACTAAAGATAACTGTTAATAACTTAGGATAAATCTTACACGCTGATAAGGTTTCTACTTTGAAAGGGGAAAGATACGTTTGAGGTATGCTGCCTTTCTTAATGTCATCTGGGCCAAAGCATTTTCTGTTAGACCAGGAATGAGCCCCAGACTTTCTCTGGAAGGACAGCTGCATGGGCAGTCAACAGTACCTTCAGTTTAATGAAGCCCTATATTTTCAGTAATTTACGTAACGTTTTGACTAATATTTTCATTGCTTTTATTTAATAGGATGGATAAAAAGATGATAGTCAGCTAAACTCTTTACTGAGTTAAGTGCATTTATATTTATACTATATATAGTTACTGTATTTAAATTTATTTTAACTAACGAGTTAGGTTTAATTTTATGCTTACTTTCCTATAAGAATTCATTTCCCCTAATTGTCAATGCCAGAATACTTAAATTTGGTAGCTCTGTAAGGTTTTAGTTAAACTAACCAAGTTTATATTAATTTAAATCTTTTCTATCTCCTCTCTGCTTCAACTTCCTGTCAGAAGAAGCGCGCGTTTTTAGCTTATGCTAATTTTTGAAGTTCAGCCAAGCACTATTTAAGCCAGAGGTAGAAACCTCTCGGTGTGTGAGAGCTTTGCCTCAGATCACGGTCACGCTGCTCAACGTTCGCCTGACCAGCTAGCAGTTTAAATTTATAAGCCATAGTGCTTACTACGTGATTGCATTGTAAAATAAATTAAAGTGCGGTAGTATTTAGTATATCTTGCTGCGCACCCTTTTAGATAGAGGCCAACTGCCGCGAATTGCTCTGCGAAGCAAAAGTTAATTTAAGTTCTATTTTAATTTATTTAATTTTATTTGATTGTTAAGTTCGACCAAAGTGTGGTCTGTTACGTTCTGTATCTCTCCCGAATTGGGAGGTTGTATTTAATAGTGATTGAATAAAAGAGGATTTCAAATCCGTTTACGTGCAGTTATTCTCCAGCCCAGCAGTTACATCAGAACATAGCGTACCTTCCGCTCCCTGTTCCAGTTCAAGACTTAGAACGTAAGGATAAGAACCCTTTACAGAATTTACAATGCTTCCAAAACGGATGCACAGAACACTAAGTCCTGATAGCTCGTGTGGTGTAATGGTCAAGCAAACTCGGCGCTTATTCGAGAGGTCCGAGGTTCGAGTCCCTGCAACGGCGTTGCACATTTTTAATCTCTCCTGCTTTCAAAATATATCTAATGTATCTACAGTGAGGCCCGAACTAAAAAAGAAGTGGTGGATGATAATTCTCCACCACCAAGATTTGGCGATTGGGTCCCTTAATCCCTTTTCCCCCTTTAAAGGGGGGAGTATATAAGTAGTACAGTAGTGGTCAGCACTCTGGGCGATTATTCGAGAGGTCCATGGTTCAAGTCCCGGCGAGGGCACTGCTCTTTTTTCACGTCTCCTGCTTCGAAATATCTTAATGTATCTACAACCTAGGGGATTCTTTTTTAACATGAAGAAGCTATTTAAATTGGATTTTTTATCTGCGAGCATATATTTAACTGGAAATAAATTATTAATTTACCGTTAGAATAATTAACTCTGTCAAACCATATTAACAAATATAACATTGTTCTTTTAATAAAAAGGGGAAATTGTAATGTTTAATAATGAAATCGAAAATAGAGAACATCTCCATACCATGACTCTCCGCTCCATACTATGACCTCTCGCCTGCCATATGCAATTTGAAATTAGGCGATTATATATGAAATTATGCGGAAAGTTTTGTTTGACCCTTTTGCTCTTGTAGATGCATCCTATATTTTATTGTAATATTATAACATCATGAAATTTGATGAAAAAGACTATATTTGAAACTCAACGCAAAACACAATTTTTTTCCTAATAAAGTTATAGAACATAATGTTATTTTTACCTTGAATCTAAAACTGATTTTCGATTTGCAAATAGAAGATTTCATTTCTAGGAGACATTAAAAATTTCCTTTATCTTTATTCTTAATATCATTTCGAATGCATAGATGGAACATTTACGATGAATACTTAATTTTAACACAGCAGATATCATAAATATATATTCAAAACAGCAGATATAATAGAAAGTCTGGCAACAACTAGCACGCAATCGGGAATTCTAAACACATTCTGTTTTTAAAGGTTTGGTGTTTTGTTGTCGAATTTTATGTGGGGTTAAGTATGAAAAAAGTGAAGTTTAATAAATAATGTTACAAAGACAAAAAAATTGCGTTGGACATCTTATTAAGAAAACTGAACTCTGATATTATAAACTGAGAAACAATTGAAAAACAAAGTAACATTTTTCTCTCATCTCGTTCCTGATGGAAGTGCAAATTAGCACTCCAACAGGAATTATAAGTATAATCTGCTTTTAAAAATTTTGCAATTTTGTTGTTCAGTTTTAGGTGCAGTAAGTGCAAAAAAAGGATGCGTTTAAAAATTTAAAAAAATAAAAGGATGAAGTGAAATGTTCGAATCATTTTATTAAGGAAACATAATATTCATATGACGAATTGAGAAATAACAAAACAAAGGGGGGGGGGCGCTGTCAACGAAACAAAGGGATTCTTCGGTTCCATCGAGCTATAAATGAGCAGGTATAGTTACCATTCTCAAGTGTGTGAGAAAGTAGAAGAATAATTATGATAACAATAATTAATAAAATATTTATTATAATAATAATAAACTTCTAAAGTCAAATGTGTCCGAGAATACATTAATAAACTACTAGCTCAAGGGCAGAAAAACAGTACCCTCAAAAATCCTCTTGCGCTACGTGAAAAATCTGAATCCTTTCAATTGATGTTTTTATAATTATTACATTTTATCTGCTTTATGAAGAAATACGGACAAAAACCTTGGCTCGAGTTCTTGACGTACGGTACAATACACGCAATATATGTACTGTTTTTGAAATTTTTGTTTTTTAAAAGGTCTTGAGAGTTGAACGCAGTCTTACCTGTAGACTCGAGTTTCTCCGTTGCTGAAGTACAATTTGCATTAAGTTGAAAACGTAAGATTTTAATCGGTTGCTTTCTTTCCGTTCAACAGAATAGATGAACAAATCGTCTCAGATTATGACACATTACAGAAATTATACGACGTACAACATAAGAATGTACTTGATTGGTACAATATGATTGGGTGCCTGCTTCACAGCTCATTCCGACAGACAGGTACTTGGTGATGTAGAGCAATAATCCGGAGTACTTGGCTAGATTGCTTTTTCCACTGCGCTGTTCCTTGTTAGGACTCCATATATTACCTTGCTAAGCTCGAAAGCATCACGTCTGCTGGCCACGTCGACCAGCACCTAGGATTAGCATGGCAGGAAGGTCAGTCACTGCTGCTGGCCACGTCGCCAAATACCTAGAATAGGCATGGCAGGAAAAACAGTCTTCAACACCAACAGAACCGAGAAGACCCATAACCCTTTCTCTCTCTCCTTCTGCCATCTGTCTGTCTTCTGTCTGCCTGCGTCAAGAGGACTCTTCGCGCAATTATATACTTCACTTTCTCTGCTCAGAGCAATGACGAACGGTAGGAATGCAAATATCCTACGATATGGAATACGTTTTGCGAAAAATTGAAATTTATTCTTCTGTCAAACCTGAAAAATATTTACCAGGATAATAGCTTAAGATATTACTGCATCTTTAAATAAATTATTTTTCATTTAATTTAGTAATTATTATTATTCCAGGGGAATTTTATGATCAGGTCCTGCTTTCTTAATTATTTTATGGGTGAATTTTCAACTTGCAAAAATTTGTTTTTGCGCTGTAACAATCCGCTTTTTCTTATCGTAATTTTGTTTCCTCTCCGGTCGGCACGTTGATTAGCGAAAGGTGGTGGTTACCTGTTGATAAGTTCAGAATTTGAATCATCTGGTACTTCATGCCTTTTACTTTAAAGTTAAAAACGGGATTACCCCCCCGAGGATTGACTGGGGGTTAACTCCTGGCTTTCTGACTCAGACCTGTTCTTAGACAGACTAGGGTCCTGGGATACGTAATCACTCTTTGACTAAAACCATCGATTCTTCGGTGGTAGGTTCTGGCTCAGCAGCGATCGTATTGGTACTATCTTGTTTGCTCCTTAGCTGTGGGGATGCTGTACGGTTTGATATCGAAGATTGTCCTTGGGGTTTCTCTTCCCTTGTTTAAACTAGGGGGACAGTCTTTGACCTGACTTCTTTCTCTTTTTAGGTGACCAGCTAGAGCCTGGTCTCCATTGAATTGCGTGCTCAAAACTTTGACTGCGTGTAGTTTTGTCCCCTTGGTTTGACCTGGGAGTTATGCCTCATTGGACCTCTTCTGGAGGAGGTGGCATATATGTAAGGGCTTAAAAAGGGCCCAGGTCTGAGAACCTCCCTCTCTGGTGCACTTAAAAACATGAATCTGAAACTCTGAGAGGCTGGTGATATGAAAGAAATGCTAAAAACGTATGAACCAACTGTTCTTAATCAAATTAAACAAAGTGCAGTTTTATGGAAATTTTCTATTAGTGTAGAGGTTTAAGAAATAAGTTAAAGGGGGGCTTACTGTCTACTGTCTGATTTTTCCGTAATTAAATCGTAATTTTCTTAAAGCTATCAATATTCTTTGTATGCAATTAACAACTGCAGTACTAGTTCCGAATGGTAAGTTCAGTTTGGGACCTGGTACATCGGAGCGAATGTCCTCAGAAGAAAAAAGCGCATAAGTAATAATTGAGTTTTGAAAATACTATAACATCTTTCGCGTGTTCTTAAATGCCGTAGTCAGGATAACCAACGACGCCCACCAGCGACGAGCGGCGGCAACATGGACTGCACTCAAATCACAGACCTGTCGAATACGCGTCGAGCGTGCGGACCACTACACCACGAAGGCATGGGAAGAAGGCGGTTGAAATACCTTATATACTGACCCTTTTAAAGGGCGGCTGGAGATTATGAAACCCAATTGCCAAATCGCAGTGGTGAAGAATCATCATCCACCACATTTGTTTTTGTTCGGGCGCCACTGAAGAGTCATTTCGAATTTTTTCGATATCATGAAACTGAGCAAATGAGCGGGACTGAACCCCGGACCTCTCGAATACATGTCGAACGTGCTGACCACTACACCACGAAAGCGTACGAAGAATGCGGGAGAAATACCTTGTAACTGAGCACCGGAAGTTCGGTACGAGGTATGAATCCCACAAATGGATTGGCTGCATGGGCGTTTTCGTGGTTTTCCGCAAGTGTAACAGGTATACGAGCCAGTTTCGTGTTGTGTAGCGACATTAAGTTAATTAAGTATTTAATGAGTCATCAAAAGTTTAATCTTCATATTCCAAATTTACTTAATGTCTGTGTAACTTAGTTTTATCTTAATTGGGGTTTTTCTTACTTAAGTTTCTACATTCTTAGCTTCGTTATTCTCGAAACTTGCAAACGGCAGACAATGGAACTTTGTGTATTTTCCACGTAATATTTGAATTAAAAAATGCTTAATTTGTGTTCACATATTTATGATTTATACTACTAGAAGCAAAAAAAATTGATCTTCAATTTGAGACTACTTTCGGATTAATAGCTAAATTAGCTTTTGAGATACGGTAATTCATTTAATTAATTTTCCTACTTTGGTGGGGTGGGAAATGAATTTTCTGAGTACGAATCTTAGTTGTCTTTTTTCCCAGTGAAAACAGCATTTCCGGTGAGGGATGTAGGTTTGCCCCGTCATCTGTCCTCATGTGTTACTTGGCGCATTTTTTGGCGAGTGTAGAATTATTGGTAGAACTGGCCATTAGAAAAAGTGTGAAATTTTACAGGACGTAAGGCGGGTGTGACGAACGGTTTTTTTCGCCTTTATAATGGGGTTTGGCGATTTATGGCATTCCTTCTTAACAAAAATGCTTTGCAGCAGTCGCTCAGCTCTCTTTCTCACGCTTTTTCTGAGGTTTCTGAATGGAGAAATAGCTTGTAGAATTTGAAGAGGGGCTTATTTGAAGTGGGGCTAATAGAACTTGAAGCTCCCTCATATGTTGCTATGATTACCTGCTAAACAGATTTCATTTGCTTGCCTGGGGCCTTCTTCCATTATGGGTATCCATGAGTAACGGTATCTTCTTTAAAGGGCATTTTGGCCCTCCTAATACTTCAGAGTTATTCCTTTCTGCAATTAGCATCGATTACAAAGATGAACGCTAAGTAATCTGAAAGCTAAGCTCCTACATTTGGTTACTTATTCATCTCCACAATGGCTATCGTTCCCTAGCCTTGCTCTGGAGTCCAGTAGTCCTGATTTGCGGTTCACCTATGATGATTTCGCCTGGGCTTCGCTTCTTCACCTTGCCTGAGAGTTCAACTCGTCTCCTAAGTACTCTTTTTTCCAACATCGTAAAGTGTGGGGACATTTCCAGCTAACTTAACATCGGCGGCTTCATTTTCCTAAAAAGAGGACCAGACTATCTGGAATTCTCAGATAAGATTTTTCGTTTTTGCTTACCTGATTTGCTCCTAACTGAAATAGGTTACTAAACATTTTACCACTTCATAATTAACTACATAATAGATTAGAGCTAAAAAAAGGGTTTCCCTTATTTAAAAATGTAAATTTTTACTGGCTTAATTTTGGAATGATTTTTGTTTTAAAGAAATGAAATTTTGAGGAATTTATTTATTTATTTTTTGTTGAGCATACTTTCTTTGCTGAGGTTGAAGTAATTAAAATCTGTAATAGATTTGTACAAGATTTTAATAATCTGAATGTATCTAAACAGGGTGGTCTCAAGTGCAACTGTGGTTAATGAAAAATTATGATGGCAAATTTATTGATTGATCTGAACAATAGAATTCATTTTACTGTGCAATAATAAGTTGAGTTAAAATATAATTTGTTAAGAAATAAAATAGTTCTGTTTAGGAAGTATAAATTGTCAAAGAAATGAAATAGTTATGTTTTTGATTAATTAGCTTGTTATATAAATTTGAAGTTGTTTATTTTTGAAATCAATGATTTGTTTAAATAATCTGTTTTGCTGTTAACGTTAGATTATTTACCTCTCCGGGGAGATGAATAATTGATTTTTTTAATTGATACTGATTCACTCATAATTTGATCTGATTGAAAAAATAAATTCCAAGGTTTTTCTTAAATTTTAATATTGATTATTGGGTTTTTTGTTATGTTTCAGTTACGTATTTTAAATACGTGATCTGCCTTAAATTTACTAGCATCAAGGTTCATGGGTTGCTTTGGTACAATTTACACAACGCAATGTGTTTTATTTACTTTAGTTAGCTTGGAGGCAAAATTGTTAACTTTATTCTACGGTATCCTCCCAAAAGGCTGTACAGAACATTCGCTTCGATAGTCCTGCCCAAAGGCATCCCTCCCCTTAGCTCATTGAAGGTTTGGTGATTACCTACAGTAACCACATTTTCTATTGAACGTCTTACTCACTCGTGTGAGTGGTTTTCAAGACTAACCGTTTCTGAAGTTCCGTTGTAGCTCACCAGATAGCAATCAAGAAACATAAGCCAGTAATTGATGCAGCAATTCGTCTTCAAGAAAATAAGCATCAGCCATCGAATACAACACCACGACGATGTGCACTCTGCAGCACCACGGAAAAGTGTGTAAGAATAGTGTGGGAATGCAGCACATGCAAAGTTGCACTCTGCTTAACTCTGCTTGAAAAAGAAAAACTGTTTCCATGAGTACCATAGAGACTGATTTGTAGGGATGTGTGTTGTGGGCAGTGGTCACTGACACTAACCACCAGGAGTGGTCATTTTTTTCACTCGTCTTGGACAAGATATGTGTAATTGTCGCAAATAATTTCATTATATCACCTGATACAGTAAATGAAACAGGAGTTTTGCAGAAAAGATTAATTGCCTTTTCCTGCCAATCAAAGAGTTTGGTAGATAGCCCTCAAGTGCGTTGTCGTCATCAAATAAACCAAACCCAAAACAGAATAACCGACGAGCGAATTAAGAGACCGTGTCTTCGACTCTTAACAACAAAACGTTAATTTTTTAAGCTTCTTGTCCATATTTCCTATTGTCTGCACAGTGAACCTCAAGATAAAATATGCTGAAATAAAACTGTTGGTTGGTCACACTAGATATCTCCACCTCCACGTAGTCAGTCTGTACGTACTGTGGAAAAGCATGTACGGAATTAAAACAGTTCCTCTCTTTTGTCCTTGTTATACAGTTAATCCTTACAAAACATTTGGAGTCGAAAATATAATCTTAAATTAACTAAGCTTCAGTTTTTACATCACGTAATTTTGGTGAATTTTTATTCGTAATAACGCGTTATGCATTCAGTCGTGAAAGTTTAATACTGCGCTATATGCTGCTTGAAAGATACGGGAATTTAATTAGACTCAATCGTTTTCAGTGCATTAAAATTAAAATTATTATCAAATTATAAAAATTTCTACTTGATTTAATAATTATTTAAAAGAACCACAAGTTTCCACCCTTTGCTAAGAAAGTAACAATATTTTTGCAAAGCTTCATGAAAGATTTCATGTAAGGACAAAACTAGAATAATAAAATAAAAAGAAATAAAGTTCACGTCCAGATTTTATTTCGAAGGATAGTTCTTGCACGCTGTGTTTACCTTCTGAAATCCTACTTTAAAATAACCGTCCGTAAACAGCGGGGAAGAAAATTAATCTTCACTTTTGTCACCATAAAAACATCTCGCTAAGCACTGCCATAGGTGGGCACCGTTAAAAATTATAGCGCGATAAATATAGAGCAAGTCAGCTGCGTTTAAACTTTTTAAAACAAGAGTTTTAATAAAATTTCCAAATAGAAAACTACGAAAAATAAAACCCTTCTTATAAACAAAGAATTTTTTTCCTGAGCATCTACATGTGGCAGTGTGCGTGTATGCTGGATATAAGCTGGCCAGCTCATTTCAGCCGTCACGAAGCTGTGAATGTATTGCTCGCTATGTTCAAAAAGATAAGAGCTGAAAAAATACACCTTATTATACACACATACACGCATATATATATATGTTTGTATGTGAGTGAGAGAGTGTATATATATATATATATATATATATGTAGGCAAAGAAAAAATGTCGGCGCTCTCAAAAGAAAAAAGAAAACAAATTTTCTATTTCCTTTTTTCATATTTAATATTTCATACAAAATTCAGAGCCGAAATACTAAACAGTCTTCACTTAAGCTGACACGCGATATTTGGATCCATAAAAGAACAGGGAGTAAATTAAATTAACATAAATCCATCTTGATGGGGGGAATGCAGCTGGTTAGTCATTGTTAATTTAAAAATAAACAAAGGCTCTTAGGTCGAGATGTAAACATATAAAAAATAAAATATTCTAGCGGGCTGCAGTAAAAGCAAAATTCATAAATTCCACTTACCCTG
The DNA here is from genome assembly GCA_000611955.2 of Stegodyphus mimosarum. Classification (NCBI taxonomy): domain Eukaryota; kingdom Metazoa; phylum Arthropoda; class Arachnida; order Araneae; family Eresidae; genus Stegodyphus; species Stegodyphus mimosarum. The sequence goes on from KK117518.1 coordinate 42,205, forward strand.
GAAGGTAAATGTATAGAAGTATTTCAGTATGAATGAAATCGGTTCATTCTTTCCAAGCAAGAAACACTTCGTAAATAATGTTTTTAATTGTCAGACCGGGAAACAAAAACTTTTGACACTTCAGGTTGATACGGTTGATGTCATAATTTAAATTAATGTAATATAGAATGTCTCACTTTATTCTGTCAAATTAATTGTCGAGGAACCTAGTGTACTGCTAAGCGAATAATCGCTTAGTTTCAAGAACAGAAACGTAACCTCAAGAAGGGCTAATTACCCTTTATTCACTCCAAATAAGATTAGCAGTCGGCTCCTTTCTCAGGGAGTACAGAAAAGCCTCCACTTGGGCTTAAACTCAAAATGTAAGAAATAAGAACTAACTGATGACTAATTAAAGGGATTTAGCCGAAGCTAACACAATTCTAAAGTTGTTGGCCCATAATCCTAAATTAGCCAGCGAACAATCAAAATGCACGTAATATGGTCGAGCGTAATAGCTATTAGAGAGAAAGCCCAAAGGCAGTAGTTTGGCCTTTGGGCCCAAAGGATTAGTTAATCAATTACAGAGTTTCTTCTGCCAAAGAACAAATAGAAGATAGAGTTTCTGTTGTGGAACAACGAATCGAAGGAAGAGTTTTTGCAGTCCATCATCAGATCGAACAACAAATTGATGACAAGGTTTCTGCAGTCGCCAAAGAAGTTGATACTCTAAAGAAATTCGTAGTGACGGCAGGGAGCAATTCTAATAGCTTTAAACTTTTACTCATGCCTGCTCATCCCTCCTAGGATATTATTATTATAATTATCATCATCATCAGCAGCAGCAGCAGCATCGCCATCCCCATCATCATCATAATCTGTTTAAAATTTGGCAATACTATTTTTATTTCATATTTTGTAAAACTTAGAAAATTAGAAAATGTTTATTAATGAAGTTTACGATTTGAAAGCGAGCAATGGCAACACTTTTCGAAACAAAGCATGTTTTTATCGTTCTACTCTTTTTTAGATGGCACAGACTGTACTTCACCATCGATAGACAGACTCGTTTCATCGATAAGCAAGTGGCATTGTTTAACGAATACGAAGTTTTCAAATAAATAAAATTCAATTATTCGTTTCCTCATGTACTCTACATAAGTATTGTTACGGATATTGCATTTATTTAGCTATTTTAATAGAACTGTAATTAAAACTGTTTTATTTTTCCCTGCAAAGGAGCGCATGACGAACTGTAAAAGAAAGGGGAGCCGGAAAAGTAAAAATATAACAGAGCGCGCATTTAACATTTAAAAAATAGATATCTTGTAATTGTTTTTGCTATCCAGAAAAATCGAGAAAATAACAGAATGATCTCGTGCTAATTAAAAATCTGCATTAAAACAGCTCAGGTCAGTTGTAGTTGTTTTAAGCGAACTGGTATTGTTTACTTAATGCTGTTCTTGATTGTTGCGAATTCGCTGTAAGATCGAATTAGTTTCTGTGTACTTTGAATTTGAGTTCTGTTTACATTCTAGTAGTTTAAAAATATAACTGCTGTGAGATAATGCGATATTATACGAATATCTGTGAGGAACTATTTCATCATTTTGTTGTGAAAAGGGAAAATTTTATTAACTTTATATCGACTTTTGTATTTAATCCATTACGAAACCGTATGCACGCAACGCGTTTTGGTGTCAGAAGTTAAGATTTGAATGCCAATCACGAGAGGGATGGAAGAACAATTAAGACAACTCGTTACTGCCTTTGTTTCATTTCACGAAATGATGGAAGCTGACCAAGCATCCTTTAAAGAAAATATTAAAACTGGTCAGGAATCCGTTAAAGAAGCGATGAAAACTGTTAAAGAAGAGATTACCTGTATAATAGAAAATAAATTTGACGCTACGGAAGGCAGAATAGACGGGGTTGAAAATAATGTTAGAAAAATTGAAAAAAAAAGGTTTCTTCTAACAAAGAGCAAATAGAAGAGATATTTTCGGCCGTGGAACAACAAATCGATTACAGAGTTTCTTGTGTCAAAAAACAAATAGAAGATAGAATTTCTTTTGTGGAACAATGAATCGAAGGAAGAGTTTTTGCCTTCCTTCACCAGATCGAACAACAAATTGATGGCAAGGTTTCTGCAGTCGCCAAAGGAGTTGATACCCTAAAGAAATTCGAAGCGACGTCAGGGAGCAATTCTCATAGTTTTAAATTTTCCCCCATGCCTACTTTTCCCTCCTTGAAGTTATCCATATATGGTGGGAAGACCTCCTGGCAAGTGTATAAGACACAATTCTCAATAGTAGAGGCAGCAAATGGATGTGATTCCTAAGGCCTGTCATCTCGCCCCTTCTATGAGAGCAGATGCAACAGATATCCTGCAAACTCTTCCCGAAAACCAGAGACAAGGTTTCGAAGCTCTGTCAGGCGCAATGGAACTGAGTTTTGGGGAGAAATGTTTAAAAGACTACAGCAGGCTTCAGTTAAAATCCCGTCAACAGAAGCGTATGGAAACACTCCAGGAGCTCACCACGGATGTTGAACGGCTGTCTCACCTCACCTTTACGGAGTGTCCGAGAGAAACGAGGGAAATCCTGTCCGTGCAGTACTTCTCGACGGCATCCGGGATCCTCAAATACAAAAAGCTCTGAAAATGGAGGATGTTAAGGACATAAAATGCGCTCTAGTGTACGCCATTAAATTCAAAGCAGTTCAGCAAGCAATTCGCATAGATCGCCCTTCAGTCAGAGCTACTCAAGTACAAGAGCGAGTGGATCAACTAACTGCTAGTTTAAACGACTGAACTAGACAAGTCAATGCCTTGATACGGAGTATGAGTCAGAACATACTGGCTCTGAAGTATTGGAAATGCGGTATTGAAGTGCACATACGAAAGAACTGAAGAATACACCTCGGCACGAAGAATAAGATGGATGATTTAACTGAAGAACTCTATAGCTTGAGACAGAATATCAGTGAAAAGAAACCAATTTTAAAGTGCTGAAACTATGGTGCTGAAGGCCACATACGAAGGAACCTCAGAACACCCCAGAGCACGGAAAATAGTACAGACGATTTAAACAGACAATTAAATGCCATGAGACGGAAAAGAAGTGACAGGAAACTAAAGTGCTGAAACTGCTGAGCTGAAGGGTGCGTGCGAAGGAACTGAAGAACATCCCAGGGCATGGAAAATAACACCATTTTCCAGCAACGTGGCAAGAAGCAAATTAATGATGATATCGCGGAGCAGAGTTTGAACGATAGTGAGAAACCCCGTTTTAAAGTGCTCAAGATTTCTGCAGTGAGTGGCAACAGTAATGGACTATCCATCATTGGACATATCCATGGAGTTCGTTGCAATATGATCATCGACACAGGAGCTAATATTATGATCATTCGAAAAGATTTAGATGAACAATTTAAGAATAAACTGATTTGGACGCCATCCTGTATTACCCTCCAGACTACGTCTGGTGATAAAATCGTCATCGATGGGAAGTTAAAAGTAAAAAATCATGCTTGGAAGTGCCGCTTACCATCATACGGCACATGTGGCAGATATTACTGATCTTTACACACTTGGATTGGCGTTTTAAGAAAATACAATTTTTCCTCTGATTTCAAAGACTATAAACTGTTTTCATCATCAGATGACATAACTATCCATTAGCAAAAGGGATCCTCACCTCGAAATGCCGACGCATTGTCTGAAAGACATGGCTCAGAAAGCTGCCGAAATCATACTAGGTAGAATTATACTAGTATAATCATACTAGGGTCAAATCATAACATGCGCAAAAAGCATGTCCACTTCCCTCAGGAAATTTAATTCCGTTTGATGTAACCAAAACCACTTGTATTACCCTTCTTAAATGTATTGCATTCGGAGTTATCCATTGCCGGTTAACTTCTTTAAGAATAATAATTTCCATATAGTTGGCAACAGAAAATGCATCTTTTATTGTAATCCATATTTCTTCACTAATTACCTTGGTACTTCAAAGTCTCCTTGACCAAACTGTGCAATTTCAAGTGACCAAATACGGCATTTCTGTTTTAAGATTGGCATTTAAGATGCTCAGTAATTCAATAAATATGTGAATAAATATGAAAGTGATTTTAACATTACGGTAGGTTTCAGTTTGGAAGTATAGCTTCGTGACGTTAACAGCTAAATTTGTCCTTCATTGACGTGTTTATAAAACAAAGTTACATTCATAATTGTGCAGTACCAGGTGAACATCTCATAATGAACCTTTCTGGTTGGAACTTTTTCTCTCTGTTTTCATTTGCATTTTAAAAATTATTTCCCATTTCTTTACAAAACATCTTCTAACCTCAAGTTCGATAATTGAAAATTACGAAAAAGATTTGACTTAAAATAAAACAATACAAATCAGCATCATACTTTTAATAAACTGACCGTCATTTTCATTTTAAAAACTTTTAAAGAGAATTTCTAACTTCGCTTTTTACTCCCTTCTACAAAGTAAAGGAAGGATTGTAACCGCGACAAATTTTGGATAACCTAAATTAACGAAAATATTTATTTTGTCTATTCTCGAATACATTTGAACGATTTTTTTGCATTACATCCATACGTGCGGAGTGTATAAACGATTCTATTTTCCAAAATGGCTTGAAAATTGATTTAAAGTGGATTGAGAAGAAGTATTTTGTTACAACTGTACGTACATATGTATGCGTAAGGAAAAACTTAAATAACGATTAGACGTAGAACACTGAAATTTTATATATGGAAATCATCTAGTTGTATACCTTCTTTTTTGTCTCAATCGGCAGCAGCAAACGTATGTATATATGTGTATGTATTTATAGCCAACCTCCTCGTATACGGCTTGATACCTCTGTTTTTTTATTCTTATATATTGATAAATTGTGTATTTTTTGCTGTAAAAGTGATTGAATTATGTTGTTTATATGTTGTTCTAAGGTGTATAAGCCTTTAGTAATATTTTCAAGCAATAGTTGTAGAATTAACCAACAGTTTAAAGGTGTAAGTTTCATTTGGCCTAACGTGGGGGCTATTTGTTTGCATTTGAAACTCTTATTAGTTCTATCAATTAAATCAGTTGGTGCATCAAATTCATTGTCTTTGGGAGCACAATGGGAGCAAAAGTTAACTTTTAATTTTTATGCATCGACACTTTTGCTAACCGTAAGGTTTATCCTAATTTTATAACAGTTATTTTAAATTTATGCACCTTTCCTATCTCTTCTAGCTTCAGCTTACAATTTCCTAAAAGAATGCATTTTCAAAAAAACGTTTAATGCAAATGCGTAATACTAGTATTTAAGTCGATGTTTCACTGACTTCGTTAGAGAGCCAGAGTTTCCTACGAGCGTGCGTTCGCCTTTGGGTACTTCTCTGTCTAAGCTATTACAATGCTACCTTGATAGCTTTGCCTACTTAATTTAGATTTAGGGGCCAACTACTTAGAATCCTCGCAGCTTCAGCTAATCTTTTAGTTAAGCTTTAAAACTTATTAATTTGAGTTCAATCCCAAGTGGAGGCTTTTCTGTACGCTATGAGGTAGGAGCCGACTATGTTCATCCTTATTTTGAGAAATAAAGGGTAATTAACCCTTCTTGAGTCTTACGGTTCTGTTCACACACTCAAGCGATTATTCGCTTATCGGTATAAAAGGGCTCCTACTTTTAACTGTTAAATAAAAGGTTGGAGCCCCACAAGCCAAACTACTTGTTTTTGCTTAGAAATTCTAATTTTAACTGTTTTAAAAATTGTAATTTAAACATTTTTTTAACCGCATTTAGTATTTTCGGGTTTTCTGCATTTTGCAATTGTTAACGAAAATATTTTTTTGTGTACTTTTGCCTTGCCGCGAAATGAGAACCGAATTGATTGTATGAGATGTATATCTCTAATTCGAGGAAATAGTTTTAAAAGAAGCGCTGCAAAAAATAGATATAGTTTAATAGGCCGTACAAGGAAGTCATGTAATATCCACATCAGAATTTTACTTTTAACTCAGTTTGATTTTTAGCTTTATCAAAAGATTTATTTACGTAGTAAATGCTTGATCATCCTGATTTCTCTAACATTGTACTTAATTAGATGAAATAATGTGTCTTAGATTATGTGGCCTGTAGCCAGTAACCCACCTCATATCGTTAAATTAACAGAATCAGTGGCATAATCGATATCGATCAATCCATTATTGGTACATTCGAGCTGAACACCTGGGATTAAAGCTTTTCTCATCTACAAGAAACACTTTCCTCTTCTAAACTGCCAATAATCCACTATTCCGTGATCGCGCACTCCGACTTCTCCAGCTTCGTTTCCCGATTCCGGTCCCGGGGCGCGAGTTAATTAAGGATAATGTGTGTATCGTCGTGGCTTGGAACACTTGATGGGGAGAGGGCGAGGGGTGCTGAGGGGCAGCGGGCCATTATTGATTAAATCGACCACCAAACTAACTGCATCAAAGACTTCACAATCGGTAAATATTTTATCGCAGAATTCCGAAAATGCAAGCTCTACTAAGCGGAGGAAGTCACCTTAGAACAAAACACGAGTTGCGTTTGGTCTAGAAATTAGCTTTGAAATTTACATTGGGGAAGTTTGGGATCCGCGAATGTTTAAGTATATGTGGTCAAATCTTCGTTCGGGTAGAATGGAAAGAATAAAGTGAGGCGTAATCGGTTTATGTTTCGAAATTACGGTAGCTATAGCCGATGTAATTTCCGAAGAAACGGGTAAAAATTTGAATTTTAATGGTCTAAATAATTTTAAATTGATGACTAAACATGAACTAGATGTGCACTTGTAAAATTATTTTATTACTGCATACAGTAATTAATGCACACATTAATAAGCAAAAATAAGCTTGTTAAAAATTTAGGAAGCATCCATAAGTTCTGATCACAAAGGAAATTTGGAAATTTAGCTCAATAGAAGATTTTTCAGTGTGTTTCAAAGAATAATGCATTACAGAAATTTGAAACTACAATTGGTAAACAAGGCGCTTCTCCTTTCAGACTAGATCCATTTACAAACACTTATAAGATATTTCTCCCGCCTTCTTAGCATGCCTTCGTGGTGTAATGGTCAGCTCACTCGGCAAGTATTCGAGAGGTCCGAGGTTCGAATCCGGGCGAGGACATTGCTCATTTTTCACATCTCCTGCTTCAAAAAATTCCTAATGACTCTACACAGTAACTGAATAACATTTCATCAATAATGTTATAATTAAAGTATTTGCATGTTTCGAGAAACTGCTGCTCTGGAATACTTTTTTACCGAATGGCGGGCACTTGCCTTTTCTCAGCACTGGCCACCCCTAAGGCCAGAAGAGGTGGCCATTTTATTGTGGAGGCATTTAATAGGCGGCCATCCTTACCTCCTATAAGGGGATAGACAATTTACATGCGTGCCTTTTCCGGATTCGAACCCGAGCCCTTCGGTATCGCAGTCGGCTTCCCTAACTACTATACCGTGTGGGCGACTACTTTGAAATACTGTAAATGGTATTGCGACTTTCTGAGGTTTACAAAGCCTGTTATTAAATTTACTAAAATTTATGTCATTAAGAGTTTAAGGAACTAAACATATAATAATTCTTTTAAAGTTCCACTGATTTAAAAATAAGTATCAAGTTAAACACTATCCTATCATCTCTGAGCTTCACGGCAGATAAACTCGCTCAGATCAGAAGATTAGGCAGATTAACAGTTCATGAAAGAGAGCTGAAAAGTATTTTTTTTAACTGCAACTCAAACATGTTGGAGTGAATACTCAGTGGTATTTGGAAGAAATTAATGCCAAATTGCATTGGTCAGAGGTCATAGCATTCCCATTTCTCTTTCGATTTGGCAAAGTGACTTTAAATGCTTAGTTGGTGGAAGGAGTCATGCATAATGATCGAGAGAAAATGTTTTGTTTTCCGATCGTTTGGGAAAATGGCAAAGTGCATGTGTTTAGCCGCCTTATCACCAAAAGGGTTCGCCAGTGGCCCTCACACGAGTAGAACGATATTATACCCAACAAAATGTGAGAGCACTCATGCGAGCAAAGCAACCTTATGCGTAATTTAATTGGGGCCCGGATAAGCAGTGGGTCTCTACTAACCACTGTACCCAAGACAACATTTCAGAAAAATTTGTGGAGACATTATGTTATTTTTGAAGCAAAAGATGTGAAAAATGAGCAATGCCCTCGCCGGAACTCGAATCACGGACCTCTCGAATACGCGTCGAGGTTGCTGACCACCACAGCACGAAGGCATGCCAAGAAGGCGGGAGAAATACCTTATAATTTTATTCCTGGCAATTTGTAACTTTAAAAGACTTTTTTTGTTCCAATGGCGTGCCTTAAGCCGACTTCGGCTTGTCCACTGCTAAGGCCAGAAGTGGTGGTCACTTTATCATAGTGCACCTAATAGGTGGGCCTACTTTGCCTCCTATGAAGGAACGGACAGTTTCAGCCATGCCTTCTCCGAGATTCGAACCCAGGCACTTTGGTATCGAAGCCGGCTACCGCTATACCGTCTGGGCGGCACCTTAAAAGGTAGATTGTCAGAATTTTATTACGTCATCATCGATAAATTAATCCACCTTGTTTTGCGTTTTGACCTTCTAGCTTTAACTAAAATTCATCAGTAATGGACAAATAAAGCGTTATTGAGGTTTAGTTCATATGCGTGAAAATTGTTTAATAATCACGTGGACAGCTTTCCAATTTCAAAAAAATAATTCTACCTAAAGAACCGTTAGGTAACCATACTTGTATCAGCCGTTTAACCTCTTCCCGTGCCATTTACCTCGAAGAAACTTGGCCCCAAATGTTTTGGGTCAACGCGTAGTAAACAAGCCAGACTAATGCTTGAAAACAGTCGCAGTACGAGCCGAAACGTAAATGCCAGCGTTATAGTCAGTCTTGCGCGATACTGCTGACGTGGAAGTAACTTTGAATGATTCCGCCTTTTGTAAATATATAAATACACTCCCTTCCAAAGTTAAGCACGAAGATGTAAAGTACAAAAAAATCAACAAATACTGCTTTGATTGACATAACATTCGGCAGGAAAGTGCATATATATTTATGCATAAAACAAAATCAATAATTATATAGAGAAATGAAAACAGTATTAAATTTTTGTAAGTTATAAGATAATGACATACTGGAGACTTAAAAAGAATTATGTATAAAGTGAAAATAAACAGCATAAAATGGAAAAAAGGACATTAATAGGGTATGTGATCCCCCTCATCTGCATACAAAGTTTACACCTTGTGACCATGCTTTCAAATAGGTGGTCAACCAACGCAGAATTAAGCAATCGCCATTCATCTTGTAGAGCAATTTCCAGCTCAATAAGAGTGGCTGGAGGTGGGAAACGTGAAGATACAGCAGGGACGAGAGCATCCCAAAGATTTTCAATGGGATTAAAGTCGGGCGAATATCCTGGCGACGCCATACTCGCAATTCCTTTACTCTCCAGGTAGTCATCAACGATGTCAGCTGTATGGGGACGTGCGTTATGGTCCATTAAAACAAAAGTAAGGCCAACTGCTGCAGAGTACAATCTCACTGTGGGTTCTAGAACTTCATTTCGATACCGGACAGCCGTCAAAGAACCCTGTTTAAAGATGTGCAGGTCGGTGCGGTATCCTAATGAAATCCCTGCCCACACCATAATGCTTCCGCCTCGGATTGGGTGATGTTCGGTGATGTTTTGGGACTGATTGCGTGTTCGTTGTTCACGCCATATCCTTTTATGCTTGTCGTCTGGCTCCAGAGCAAATCTTGACTCATTAGCAAACATGACATTGTCCCAGTCAGACACATTTCAATTGACATGTTCCCGGCACCACTGTCATCGTGCCCCTCTTGATTGGACGGATAGAGGAACACAACTTGAGTTACAGATATCGCTGCAGATATCGCCTTACCAATGGACGCTGTAACCATAGATGTCACACGTGGGAAGGTCGGTCTGCGATTCCGCTTGGTTACAATAGAAATATATCGATCTTCCGCGGAGGTTGTAACCCTTAAGCGACCGGCTACGGGCCTTCGGACAACTTTCTGTGTGGTTTGGAATTGTTTCCATAAAAGAAAAATTACAGAATGATAAACGCCGAAGAAAAGAGCAACATCTGTGATCTACTCTCCTCCTTCAATGCCCCCTACAGCACGCCAGCGCTCAGAATCTTCCATTCGTCTTCTGGAAGTCATAGAAACTCGTATGTCTTGAAAACAAATTGTACGAAAGTTTTAAACACCTTCTGTCAGCACTTAAAATCAACTTCTGTAACCCTTAATAAAGCTGGCTTCCTATAAGACTGCCTTTTTTGCATATTTCTATGTTTCTTGACATGATCGACTGACGCGATTGGCTGTTACCTAACATATTTGCATACTTCCATCTACCTCCGCAGCGAATTGCATCCACTTCAATTCTGATTGGCTTCCGGAAATTAGCATTTTTCTCTCCGTGTTTAACTTTTGGAAGTGAGTGTGTATTATATTTTGAAATAACTACCAGTTTCAAACTTATATTTCATAAATAAACAACACTTCAAGTAAGTAAACGTTAATAAACTGCTTTCACTTAAATCTTTTGCATTTTGCTTTGTTGTAGAAGTTTATTACATTTTACTAACTAAACTGCTTTGTAACAGCAATTATGAGAATCGTGACTAACTCTTGTGGTGTACTGATAAGAACTAACTTTCTATTACGACAGTTAAACTACGATGCTTATTTTAACGAGCCCGGCTCGTGATGCTTATGTTTACCCCTGCTTTCTGTTCAAGAGCCAGGCTCGGGATGTTTATGTTTACCCCGGCTTTCTATTCACGAGCCTGGCTCGTGATGTTTATGCTTGGGGCAAAATCTTCATCACGAGTCAGACTCGTTAAAGCACTGGAAAGGGTTAATCACAACGTTCTGTGTGGACGTTAAGATCTTCTTCAAACCATTATATTATACTTTACAAAATATAATTTTAAAGAATATAAATTGAATTAAAAAAAATTTCGCTTTATGAACTTACGAATCTAAATGTTATTCAAACGATTCTGAATTGCTTAACTCTGTATTCTTTGAAGGTATACTTCATATGTGTGATTAAAATTTTTTGTGCATGCTATGCGCAGCAGAAGAAATCACAAACTCTTCTGCAAAAAAAATTGTGTAGAGTAATTTATGATTTGCCCTGATAGTCCTTAACTAAGTAACTAATATCGCAGTAACTGACCACAAAGTTTTTTATTATTATTACTATTAGTACAGCAAGGCGTTGGTCTCTGCTCCCAACGTATGCTATGGACAAATATCATCAAAACTATTGAATGCTTTTCCCTTCGTAATCTTTATATCAATACGATGGAATAAGTGCCATGCAAAAACGATTCTGTGGGATATAAGAGTAAAATGCTTAAGCTATTAAAGCATGAAATTATCATGAAATGTGTTCACAGTGCTGTTTTAACTGTATACTTTAGAAAGAAATAAAAAACGTCACGTTGTCGATGAACTAATTGTGCTAGATTTGCATCACATTTGCAATTCTCATAGCCATAGAAACGTGCTAAAAACAGGACATTACAAATATTTTACACGCTTACCTCAGATTATTTCTAATCATTTAAGGGAAGGGAGATTTTAGAGAGTTAAAATGCGAATCGTATATTCCATACTAGGAAGTTAATATATTGCGCTGAATGTAAGAGAATGTTTTCTCCTTAAACTGCTTTTTAATAACATTCTTTCCTTAAAAACGCCCCCAGCGGCAGAGCGGTAAAGCCACTGAACACTGGTAGTTTCGACCTCGGTTCGATTTCAGGCGACCGGGATGGCTGCATGGACGTCTTTTTGGTTATTCCCATGTGTAACGGGAAAAGAGAATGCTGTTTTTCTCATACCCGTTTCGAATGCGTAGTCAAATACTTGAACGCACATTATTGCTTATCCCTTTAAAGTTAAAAGGAAGCAATTTAACTTAATTGTATCTCATTATATGGTATTTACACTAGTTAATTATATTTTTTCCGGAATATTTTTAATATATCTACCTCACACATAAAAGCACGCACACACACACACACACATATATATATATATATATATATGTCATGTTTTCGGAACACAGTCGGGATAGCAGAGTGGTAAGGCGAAAGGAAAGAGTTGAAATCAAATTCAGCCAATTAACAGCTTTATTTGCAGATTTGCAGGCACGCTAGAATAATTCCTTGTAGACAATATACTCTTTAATCATTGCAATTACGATAATTTCTTATATGCGGCATAAAATTATGCGATGTCATTTCTGGCAGGAAAGTATATGCGGCGCAGATGTGCTTGCAGGGCAGAAGTCAGTAAAAAATGAAGGTAGTTCCTCGCGAAGCAGAGTTTATACTGCGTAGATGAAAATACGAATCTAAAGTTATGATTGGTCAGTTTTACGTTTAGTTACTATTTTTCAAGCAGCGTTACGTAACTTCGAATGATCTCGAATATGGGAGAACAGATGAATTTAGGAATTTAAGGGGAGATCACCAGATTTAGCATGTTAATTTTTGAGATCGCCAATTTGTTTTTAAAACAGCTATAATATTTTGTCATATCTTACATATATATGTATACTGTTCCGATGTTTGATATATATATAAATAATTTTGATGAAATTATACTTAAATGTATAATATATTTGGCATAATGGAACATGAAATGCCTCAAAAATGCGAAGCTCCGACGGACAAATAATTTACATAGACATCCATTTCGAACTGAAGTAAATGGCTATCTCACCAAGTCTGCGAAATAGCGCCAAGCGGGCGATGTTTTGGGCAGCTAATTTTTGTCTGCAAGTATGGTTAGAAAATGCGAATTTTCGCCAGACTTGACGACCATTTGCCAACATTTTGTTCCGATCCCTGGATAAGTATTAGCGTAATTAAGTAGCTAAAAGTAATCCCTATATGCATCTGTATATGCCTTCCAGCCATTTCGAGTAATCGGAGGTGCTGAAAATTTCTCTCCGATAGGCCGAAAGTACATAAGACCAGAGAGATTATCAGTTTTCAATTTTTTATTCCGATTTGACTTGGAGTATTGAGAGATCTCTGTGCGAGCTTCGCTCCTTAGATGCGCTTTACACTGCGTTGTATTTAACGTTCTGAATAGTCCTGAAGTGGTAACTACTAACTGTATTCTGGCCTACTAAGAAAGGTTGTAAGAAAAATTTTGTGAAAAGTCCCAGAGCTAGTGTCCCTTTTGGTAACATTAACTTTATCATTAGTTCTGTGTACATGCAATCCAATACGAATCTGCAACAATATATACTGTAACGGATTTTGTATTTATTTAGCTATTTATAGTATAATTGTAATTAAATTGCTTCATTTTCCCGTGCAAGACTGCGCGCGACGGGTTTTAAGAGAAAGCTACGCCGAAAAAAGTAAAAATACAGGAGCACGGGCATTTCCATTTTAATAAATAGGTATCTTGTAATTGTACTGTTTTGTTAACCAGAAAATTCGAGAAAATATATTTTACCAGAATGTTCTCGTGAATGATTGAAAACTTATAAAAGCCGGACTAAAACATCTCAATTCAGTTGTTTTAAGCGAACACTAGTTGTTTACTTAGTATTATTGATTGTAGCGAATTCGCGGTGAGATCGGATTAATTTTCTCTGTATTTTGCATTGAATTCTGTTCAAAGTTTTAGTAGTTTTAAATATAACTACTGCCAGATATTGTGATACTTTACGAATATCTCTGAGGAAATGTCAGAATTTTGTTTTTATTTCTTGGGATAAAATAAATTTTATTAACATTTTATTGACTTGTGCATTCAGTCCATTACGAAACCGTGCGCATGCAACACTTTTTGGCGTCAGAAGTGGGATTTCAATGCCAGTTACAAGAAAGATGGCAGCCTTTTTTGTATTCAAAGAAGAAATGAAAGCTGGCCAATATTCAGTAAAGGAGGAGATGAGAGCCGTTCAAGAAAAGATCGAAGAATCCATTAAAGATGAGATGAAAGCTGTTCAGGAAGCTGTTAGAGATGAATGAAGGCTGCTCAGAGAGCTGTTAAAGAAGAAATGAAAGTAGTTCAAGGGGAAATAAAAAACGAGATTACCTGTATGATAGAAAACAAATTTGAGGCTATGGAAGGCAGAAATGACGCTGTTGAAAATAAAGTTGGACACATTGAAGAAAGAGTTTCTTCTGTAAAAGAACACATAGAAGAAAGAGTTTATTCTGTAAAAGAACACGTAGAAGAATGATTTTCTACCGTGGAGCAACGTATCGAAGGAAGAGTTTCTGCCTTGCAACAACTAATTGATGACAGGGTTTCTGCTGCCGTCGTCAAAGACGTTGACACCTTAAAGAAGTGCATAGAGACAGCAGGAAACAATTCTGAAGGTTTAAAATTTCTAACCATGCATGCTCGTCCCTTTCTGAAGCTATCCACATATGATGTGAAGACCTCCTGACAAGTGTCGAAGGCACAATTTTCTATAGTGGCGGATGCAAATGGATGGAATTCCCAAGCTAAGGCCTGTCATCTCGTCGTTTCTTTGAAAGCAGATGCAGCGGATATCCTTCAGACTCTTCTCGAAAACCAAAGGCTAGATTTCGAAGCTCTGTCCGGCGCACTAGAGCTGCACTTTGGGGAGAAATGTTTGAAAGACTACAGCAGGCTTTAATTAAAATCCCTTTAACTAAAGCTCGTCGATAAACTCCAGCAGCTCGCCGCCGATGTTGAAAGGTTATCTTGTCAGGAATGAGTGTTCTGTGCATGTTCTTTGCAAACATTTTGAAGTAACTCCTTCTAAACTACAGTCCTGCTCTGGAACAGTGAGCTGAAAAAATGTTGGCTTTGTTCTGATGTAGGTACTGTGCTGGAGAATAACTGCACTTGAAAGGGATTTAAAATCCTCTTTTATTAAATCACTATTATTTACACACTTCCCAACTCGGGAGTGATACAGAAAGTAAAAGACCACACTTGGGCCTAACTTAACAAATCAAATAAATTTAAATAAATCTCTAAACCTAAATAGAAATGTAATTAAACTTTGCTCGCAGAGCAATTCGCGGAGTTTGTCCTCTAACTAACTGGTGCGTAGCAAGAAATACTAATACTAGCGCACTTCAATTTATTTCAACATGCAATCACGTAGTAAGCACTATGGCTTATAATTTTAGCTGCTAGTTGGTCAGGCGAACGTCGAGCAGAATGACCGTGATCTGAGACTAAAGCTCTCTTACACTGAGAGGTTTCTACCTCTGGTTGAAATAGTACTTGGCTGTACTTCAAATTAGCATAAGCTGAAAACGCGCGCTTCTTCTGACGGGAAGTTGAAACAGAGAAGATATAGAAAGATTTAAATTAAAATAAAACTTGGTTAGTTTAACTAAAACCTTACAATCTCACCTCGCCGTTTCGGATTGCCCGACAGAAACAAGGGAAATGCTGTCCCTGCAATACAACATCGATGGCATTCGAGATCCTGAAACACAGAAAGCTCTGCGAATGGCGGACGTCAAGGACTTGAAGAGAGCCCTAATGTACGAAATGAAATACGAGGCAGCCCAGCAAGCAACTCGTAGAGACCGCCACCAAATCAGAGCTGCTCTAGTCCAAAAGCCAGAAGATCAAATGGTTGCTCTTGTAGACGATTTAACAAGACAGCTGAATGCCTTGAGACGGAATATTGGTGACAAGAAACCGACCGTAAAGTGCTGGAACTGAGGTGCTGAAGGGCACATACGAAGAACCTGCAGAAACACCCTAGGGCACGGAGGTTAAGACCGAGCCTATCAAGAAGGAGGGAAACTGCTTGATGGTAGACGCGTTCTAAGCAGAAACCAAATATCATCTATTAGTTTCAAGTATAAGAAAGTGACATGGAATTTGAAATATTTACTGTTTGTTAACTCAAAAAGCGTTAGCCCTGAAGAACTATTAATTTCGTTTTGGCATTTTGCGTCGATTCACTACCTGCGTTGTGAATATTCACTTTTCAAACTGTTGACACCAAATATTAGAGCTCTGCATTACTTAAAGAAATTAAATTATCAAGAATCTGCATGAATGTATGTGTACTTCTCTCATTGTGATAAAACAGCGGCACCTAGAGCCATCCAATTTTTAATAACGTAATCTTCCACCGAATATCGGCATTTGGAAGTCCAAATTTGGAATTTGGTTTATTATTTATTGCATATTTTGTAAAGCATTTATGAATTTATTATTAAAAAGTCAGCGATTTCAAAATGACCAATGACACCACGATTTGAAAAAAGTAGTTTTATCTTCAGCGCGCGAGACTGTGTATCGGAAGCTCTAAAGGTATGCTCTTTTTAAATTACTTTGCTGAATTGAATTTTATGGTTTAAATGCGAACATGTTATTTAATAGATAATGGTAATTCACAAAACGCTTAAAAAATCGACCCTTTGGCCGTAATATAAAATCTGAAAGCTTTCAGGTTTTTCTTTTAAGATTTTAATTTCTGCTTTGAAAGTACTTTTGAAATATTTATATCAAAATTTTCTAGTCTGAATGAAATTTTATTCAGATTTTAAATTAAAGTCAATGCGGATAACATATGCGTGTTTATTTAGAAGTTTTCTTCGCCTATATGCGTTATAAACTCGTCGGTTTCATGCGTTTTCTAAATATGTTTATGTTAACTGAAAAAATACGAAATAAATCAATGTGTGCGTTAATTAACTTGCAGCTTCCGTTTCGAATGTTTTCCTTTTAGTAATAAACTACTAAGGTTTAGACGTCTGCTGAAATTTTGAGGATTATGACATTTAGTTTTCTGCCGAGTCTTGCAGAATTCAAAATAAACTAATGAAATTAAGAAATTTGCTCGTTATCCAAACTTACGTTTCTTTTTTACGTGAACGTTTTCAAAAACAAGCACATAATTAAACTGTAATATCTGTTGTTAACATCATTTTAAAAATGCAAGACGTAATCTAAAAACATTCAAATTTCGATAATTGGATTAAAATACATATAACGCTCATCTAAAATATTTAATTTTGAAGTTACTTTATACACGGTCAACACACAGCTAAGTACGTTTGAATTTATACAAATGGAGCCAAATTAGTAAGTGATTTAAACGTATTTTTTATTTTTATTTAAAGGTTAAAACACGTACTCTTTATTTAAACGATACGTTTGATTTAAACGGTGATAAAATTATGACTTGGAAACCTCTAATTTTATACATAAGAAAACATTTGAGTTTCATCTACATTCTTCTAATATCAATAAATCCGGGATTTTTAAAATGAAACTTTAAAAGTAGTGCAGTTTATGCATTTACTGGTAGTTACTTTACTTTATAAGGTTTTTCTTCCGCCTTCTTCGCATGACTTCGTGATGTAGTGGTCAACACGCTGGGCGCGTATTCCAGAGGTCAGTGGTTCGAGTCCCGGGGAGGGCATTGTTCATTTTTCATATCGTTCTTGCTTCTAAATACCTACTGCCCCTACAAGTGGCGCCGGAACAAAAAAAGGGGGTGGATGGCGAATCTCCCCCACCGGGATTTCGCGACTGGGTCCTCTAAACCCCAATCGCCCTTTAAAGGGGGAGTATATGAGGTATTTCTACCGCCTTTTTCGCATGACTTCGTGGTGTAGTGGTCATCACGCTGGGCGTGTATTCCAGAGGTTCGTGGTTCGAATACCGGCGAGGGCAATGCTCATTTTTGATCTCTCCTGCTTCCAAATAACTTGATGCCTCTACAATTACGAAATAGGTAATAGTAAAAAATTTGCAATGTCATGCGTGATTCATATCTAATTGATAGGATAGTCTTCTTCCTCTCCCCAAAATTGAAAAGAAAAAATAGATAGAAATTAATAGAAATCTGAAAGTTTTTAGATTTTATATAACTCTCAAACGGACTATTTTTAATTTACAGACACATACATGTTTCGAAGGCATTTGCTCTAACTCCACTTTGTAGAATATTTAATAGCAGCATATCATTAGAATTTCCGAAAGATATTCTCGCACGCTAGAGATAAAAATGTTTTATTCCGAACAGATTTACCACTGCTCACTTTGAAATGTTGAGTTTTTTAGCTAAACATTTGTTAAGAGTTTACAAAACACGGAACACGTAATAAAACAAATTAAAAATAAAAAAAATAATAAACAAAACCTGAAAAGTTTAAGATTTTAAATTACGTTCAAAGGGGCGTTTTTTTAACATTTTGTGTGTTACCTTTATTTATTAAATATCATGTTCTTTGCACTTAAACCATAAAATTCAGTTCAAGACCAATATCGCAAAATAATTCTAAAATGTGCATATCTTTAGAATTTCCGATTGACAGTCTCGCGCGTTGGAGATTAAAAGGTTTTTCCTCTACAACGTTGTCATTGCTCGCTTTGAAATCCTGGAGTTTGTTAATCAAAAATTCGTTAAAATATTACAAAATATAAAATCGATAATAAAACAAGTTCCGAATTTAAAATTTGGACTTCCAGGTGCTCATATTCGGGTGGAAACGTTCAATACTAAAAATTTGATAAAACCGTTGTTTTATCACAAATCTAGAAGCATACATACATTTATGCAGATTTTTCATTATTTAATTTCTTTAAATATAATACACGTCGATAATATTTGGTGGCAACAATTTGAAAAGTGAACCAATGCTTGCAGTCAATCAACGCAACTTCTGGGCAAATTGCCCATGCAGACTAAAAATTCCGGTTTCCAGGTGCCCATATTCGGGTGGAGGACTACGTTATTCTAAGCATGTTGGCTTACAATTGTTTTTCACTATGCAAGAAACATACATACATCCATGCAAATTCTTGACTCTTTAATTTCTTTAAACATAATACGGGAAGATAATATTTGGTGGCAGCAATCTGAAAAGTGATTTAACGCTTTTAGACATTGGACACAAAATGCCCGTTTCGAGACTAATAGCCCTTTGGGGCTAACATCCCTTTGGGATTAAAGATGTAGACTAATATCTAAGAATTTTAGATACCGTTTTAGGAGCATATATATTGCAAAAATTCCAAATTTACTTTGAAATATCATCATTTGCAAATATTTCCTATCGAGTCGATTATTTGCATTACAGCAAAGTGTGCACGGCCCATTGCTTAACGGAAGGAATACTCTTGTGAAAGTGTTTCAAAGGATTGTCTTTTATTGACTTCACACAGAGAAAAAGTTATA
>KK117518.1:72851-113953 GCA_000611955.2 Stegodyphus mimosarum
ACTGAGTGTTCTGTGCATGTTCTTTGCAAACATTTTGAAGTAACTCCTTCTAAACTACAGTCCTGCTCTGGAACAGTGAGCTGAAAAAATTAGCTTTGTTCTGGTGTAGATACTGTGCTGGAGAATAACTGCACGTGAAAGGAATTTAAAATCCTCTTTTATTAAATCACTATTATTTACACACTTCCCAACTCGGGAGGGATACAGAAAGTAAAAGACCACACTTGGGCCTAACTTAACAAATCAAATAATATTTAAACTAAACCTAAATAGCAATTAAATTAGACTTTGCTCATAGAGCAATTCGCGGAGTTTGGCCTCTAACTAACTGGTGCGTAGCAAGAAATACTAATACTAGCGCACTTCAATTTATTTCAATATGCAATCACGTAGTAAGCACTATGGCTTATAATTTTAGCTGCTAGCTGGTCAGACGAACGTCGAGCAGAATGACCGTGATCTGAGACTAAAGCTCTCTCACACTGAGAGGTTTCTACCTCTGGTTGAAATAGTACTTCGCTGTACTTCAAATTAGCATAAGCTGAAAACGCGCGCTTCTTCTGACGGGAAGTTGATACAGAGAAGAGATAGAAAGATTTAAATTAAAATAAAACTTGGTTAGTTTAACTAAAGCCTTACAAAACGTCTTAGGGTTTTTGTTACAATGCTTCAGCCGGAGCGATAATTCGTGTCGGTCAAGTAGAGTCTGAAGGAATTTGAGTGAAAAGTACACAAGAAGCGTCCAGTAAGATATGGATTTATATGCAATTATCACGGAGTTAATAAAAATATTATTTAAAACGTCTTAGGGTTTTCGTTACAATGCTTCAGGCGGAGCGATAACTCGTGTCGGTCAAATAGTGTCTGAAGAAATTTGAGTGAATACTACATAAAAAGCACCCAATAAGGTATGGGCCCATTAAGCGGCCGAGCGGTAAATTCGCTGAACACTGGTAGTTTGATCCGGGGTTCAAATTTCTGCATGCGGGCTGGCTGCATGGGCGTTTTCGTAGGTTTAGTACTCCACGAAGGCACCCTTCACTTAGCCTTCGATTGCTTTGCAGTAATTAAGTAAATCAAACCAATAAGATATGGATTAATATGCAATTATCAAGAAATTAGCAAAAATGTTATTTAAAACTTCTTAGGACTTTCGTTACGATGCTTCATTCCGAGGGATAATTCGCTTAGAGATGAAATAGGTTCTGAAAGAATATCAGTTATACAACACAAGAAGGATTGTATAAGGTATGTATTAATATGCAGTGATCAAGATGTAAATTTCAGTTACTCGTATTGCAGTACTGTTACACATTAAGTATAAGTTATGGCAATTATTTCAGCATGTACGTATACACTGTACTCTGTCAGAAAGCACACTATTGCATTTTCGTATGATAGAAGCTATTTAGATGGTTCTTTTAACTCAATTTTCAGTAGTGTTCGCTTAAAAGTACATAAATTTTTCCTAATGAAGTCAATGGATTGGTCCAAAGTTTATTGCAATAACTCAAATGCATTACCGAGAAATAATCTTTATGACTGTCATTTTTAAGTATCGGGCTGTTGAAAACTTCAGAGCTTTAAAATGAACTCAAGTGCGTTAAATAAAGTTCATATTAAACCTTTAAGCTTAAGTTCCGAAGGTGTTTTGTAATAAAATGCGCGCAACCTAAATATCTACAGATGCCAAGTAAAAATACAGGAACAAATCTTTTTGACATTGAGTAAATGGCTACCATGTTAAATTGGCGAGATATCGCTAAGCCGGGGATGGTTTTGGCGACTACTTTTTGTCGCCAAACTTGGCGTCCATTTGAGATCGGTCCATGTATAACTTTAATGGGTACTCTAATTGAATAACTGTAATTGATGCTATACGTAGCTGTAACCGTATGGGGTTCTCGTATGCCTTCCAATAATTTCAAGAAGTTGGGGATACTAGAACTGTTTCTGAGGCCGGAAGGAAACTATATAAGACCGGGAAGAGCATCAATTTCTGAGCAGCTGTGTCGAGTCATTAGGTTATTTAGAAGCAGGAGAGATGAAAATGTGCAATGCCTTCGCCGAGACTCCAACCACGGACCTCTCGAATACGCGCCGAGTGTGCTCACCACTACTCCACGAAGGCATGCGAAGAAGGCGGGAGAAATACCTTATAAACTTCCCCTTTCGAAAAGGCAACCGGCGCTTAGTGGAACGAATCGCCAAATCATGGTGGTGGAAAATCATCATCCACGACCTTTTTTGTTCGCGCGCCACTGTAGAGACATTAAGCATTTTCTGAAAGCAGCAGACGTGAAAAATGAGCAATGCCTTTGCTGGGACTCGAACCACGGACCTCTCTAATATGCATCGAACGTACTGACCACTACACCACGAAGGCACGGGAAGAAGCCGGGACAAATACCTTATAGCTGTTGTTTAGTTTACTGTGAGTTTTTGCTATTGAGATATCTCCGTTTTAGCTTCGTTCTTTAAACGTGCTTTGCACTGCGTTGTGCTTAACATTCTTAACAGTTTGAAGTGTAACTACGGATTGCACTTTGTGATACTGAAAACAGCTGAACGAGTATTCCTGTCGAAAGTTCCAGAACCGTGAAGTGTTTCTTTTGTAAAAATAAATTTTCCCAAGCCATCGTAGATTCCGTGCGCATTTAATATGTTACGAACCCATGCACATGCAAAAATATTATTACTTTTACATTTGTTGCTATTAATATTGTTACTGTACACTGCGCAAAAAAAAGGACAATTCTATATCTCCCGTTCTACTGGGCGGATTGACAAAATTCAAATTGTGCTTATCATGTCTCAAATGCGAGACTTAGGATACGTATTAGATTTATATACAGCGCTGTTATAATATAGGTATTTTGACGCAAAATCGAACTTTTTCTGAAATTGCATTCCAATGTTTTTCCATATTTCGATTCTGCGACTCAAATGATACCAAACTACTAAATTTTGTAAACATCGTACGAGTAGTTTTTAAAAAAATTAGCTCTCGAAATTCTAGCTCCTCAATGCTAATTGAATTAGATATATATTTATTTATATCTCTTTTTTTTTATTAAACTTACTCGATTCCTTCTTTCACATTTCGAAATTCGAAATTTAGGTTCATTTCAAGTGAAATTCCCCCATTTCTTATGATTTATTTTAAAAATTTATATTTTAAAATAATTTTTTTAAATTTCTCGAAAAAGGTTTGAATTATAATCTATAAAATTTTTGTCATCCTCTTAAAGTAGATGTATTTCTAAGCATACCTGCAAAAAATTAGATTTTTTATTCAAAATTTCGTAAGACATACGTGAATTTATAAATTGGATATATTGGCGCTTTTTGAAATTTGGTACATTTTTTAAAAGCGATAATAACACGAGTGAAGTTTACGCACTTTGTTAAAATTATTTGAAAGTATGAAGGATAACTTTTTCCGTTCGTCTGCAACGAAAAAATGAAGAGGAAAATAAGTTGCTATAGTTAAAATGTTTTATTAAACTGAAAAAAAAATACGCCAAGATAAGTTTTTGAATTTTTCCGTAAATTTCGTATCAAATTGTACAAAATTTAATATCTAGGCATAATTTGAGTCGTAGAATCGACTTATGGAAAAGAATTTTCATGTCGGTTCAGAAAAAGTCCGATTTTGTGTCAAAATACCTATGTTAAAATGATGCTATATATAAATCTAATATTTTATCCTAAGTCACGCTTTCGAGACGTGAAAAACTAATGTGTACATTCCTAATTTAATTCGTAACTGCTAGGTTTACAGCAAATGCAGGAACTGCCATTTAAGCAGGTCTCATCTAAAAGACGCATAATGCTTTGTTGTATTCTCATCCTACAGTCCTTCAATACTTACTCAATCCATTCAGAGTTGTGGGAAATACAAATTCCCTTTGCTTGTTCGAACCACTCTTTGTTGAGAAAGCTTTTGGGAAACAGTATGAATCGAAATAGCGCCTATATCAGCCTTATTCATCATTTTCGCCGTGCTGTGCTTCGTTGGAGAAACGTAGTGTTGAAGTGATATATGCGGTAATCCAGAGTAAGTGAATATGGGCTGAAGACGAGCAATATATTCTTTATGCTTTGACAGAAAGATGAATAAGATCCGCATAGTGTCTATTGTGGGGCAGTCCTTTCAGATGAAGTGGGAAAAGTTTCAAATGCGGATTTCGTATTAACGGTTTGTATTATGAAAACCATCTATTTGAGAAAAGAAAGAAATTTATATTTTGCATTTGGAAACAGCTAGATTAAAATTAAATTTATTCAATTAGGGCAACTTTCAATCTTGCACCCAATTTATCTGTGATTAAATGTAGCTTATATGAGAAATGAATCCTTTCGAACTCTTGTCATTTATAACGCATTCATCAATGCCGTTAAAATTAAATAAAAAAAATATAAACGATCAAAAATGAACGCTTAATCATAAATATCCGAAACTTTTATATATCTTTCTTTTGATAAAAAGAAAATTATGGATCTGTTAATTAGATTAATTAGATTCATTCCTGATTTTTCATCTCTCCTGCTTCGAAATTTCTAATGTTTTTACAGTGGCGGCCGAACTAAAAGAGGTGGTGGATGATGATTCTCCACCACCAACACTTTGGCGACTGGATCCCCTCATCTCTAGTCGCTCTTTAAATGGGGAACTATATAAAATATTTCTTCTCCCTTATTAGCATGCCTTCGGGGCATAACTGTCAGCACACTCGGCGTATTCGAGAGGTCCGAGGTTCGAGTCCCGGCGAGGGCATTGCTCATTTTTCACATCTCTTGCCTTCAAAAAATACCTAATGTCTCTACAATGTTCATTTCCTCATTTAAAGTCTATCAAGAAGTTAATTTATATATTTTTTCATTTAAGCATTTTGTTTTAGAAAAATACTTAGAAAATGTTTTAGAAAAAAAGAAATTAAACAAACAAAAAGAAAAAGAAACATTTTTTCACAGACGATTGAGTATTTCTCATTAAATTAATTAAGTTCTCACTTCATGACAAAGCAAAAACTCATAAAACTCAAAATATCTATATTAAAAACTACGAAGTAAAACTTAAACACATATTCCCTCCAATAAATTCCAGAATGTATTAAGCATTATTTAATTTTCAATAATAAAAGAAGGCATTAACTTTGTTGTTGCGAAGCTTAGTTTCTCTAGATTGGCAACAAATCCCCGATTCTCTTAAGTTTCAAATGTAAACAAATATGGCTGCCATGGGAAAAATTATTAGGCTTAGCCGCACTTAAACAACTTTTAAATTGCTGCTAATTTTAAAAATCTTGCATGCAAATTTACTAAAGGTATAAAAAGTTTAACCGGAAGATAAGAATAACATAATTCAATCATTTTTAAAGCAAAAATTGCAAAATTTACGAACATAATTACGAATCATACAAATTTAAGAATAATTTTTGAGTTATTAGGGATACATATATACATACGTACCTGCGTACGTACAGACGCCAAGAAAAAAATCTTTTCAGAATTCATTTTAAATCAGTTTCATAATTTTTTATGTGAAAAAGAGCCCCTTATTCTCTCCCTTACGTACGGATGTCGCGCAAAACATCATTAAATTGCATTCGCTAGCGGTCAAAATGGATATTTTCGATGAAATATGATACCTGAATTTTTTCGCTACTACAATACTTCATTTTTACTTCCTACAAGGAAGTAAAAATGGCGAATCGCATAAATCTGAGTCACGCTGATATAGCTAAACTACTAGAAGCTTCTGAAGCGAAAAAGAAGTATCCGAGTATGAAAATCATACAAGCGATTCAATTGAAAGTTCTGACAACGATTTTGATACCGATATTCAACAAATGAACTATAAAGAGAGTATTTAGTGCAAGAATCGTGAAATAAAGTGGAAGTTGAATCCTCTGCTACATTCTTCTCAATCAACAGCTGCTAATATTAAAAAAACTAGTTCAGTGGTCACAAGATATGCAACTGCAAGGCTAACAAATTTAAAAACTGCATTTGAGGTAGTATTCAATTCTACAATTGTAAACGAGATCATAAAAACGACTAATATTGAAGGAGAAAAGGTTTATGGAAAAATTTCGAAAGTAAAACTCTTCAAGCATATATTGGATTATTATTGGTAGCTGGTGTTTATAAATCATATGGAGAATCAAGAAAAAGCTTATGGGATAAAGAAAGGGGCAGAAATGTATTTCGTGCGACAGTGTCTCTCGTAACATTCTGCTCCATATCCAGAACCATTCGTTTTGATAATAAATCCACTCATCAAGAAAGAAAAAAGTTTGGATAAATTAGTCGCAGTGCGATATATCTGAGAAAAGTGGACAGAAATTCTACAAAATTATATAATTTAGATGAAAATATTACTGAAGATAAACAATTAGTAGGATTTCCTTTAAGACAATATATACCAAGTTAACCATCTAAATATGGGTCAAAATGTGGCAGTAAATCTTCGTATATACTAAAAACACAAATTTACAATGGAAAAGAACTAGAGTCAAAGCTAGAGAAAAATTAAGGAATGCAGTAGTGTGTGATCTTACTTATGAGTATTCGGGTGCAATATTACATGAGATAATTTGTTCAGATCTTACAACATAGAACCAGTTCTTCTAAAATGGAAAATAACTGTGCTTGTTACCATTAGAAAAAATAAATCTGAACTTCCTGAAGAAATGCCAAACAATAAAGTTCACAGCTGATTATTTTATTTTACAGAAGAGACAACAGTTGTAAACTCCAACCGAAAAAAGAAAAAGAGTTTTATTCATAAAAATGAACACTTTGTATCGTGGTAAAGAAGTTAGCACCATACCTGACAAAGAGCCATTAATGATTTTAGTTCAACTGAAGGGGCTGTGGATACAACATTTAAACACATACACTTCTAAAAGAAAAACAAATCGCTGGTCCATGGTAGTATTCTACAACATGCGTGATATTTCTGCGTAGAATGCATTTGTTCTATGGACTTGAATACATAGGGAATGGAACGAAAAAAAATTGACTAAACGAAGGCTGTTTTGGAAGAACTGGAAAAATCATCTATTTTTCTACACAACGCCTGAATTATGTAAATATGTATTCCACGGTTCATATTAAAATTCCTTTTGTTACATGATGAAGTGATTTGGCTTCTTTATGATTTGAGAAAATATTTAATTAAACTAGCATGTCATTGCGCCATTTATGTAATAAATTGAACTATAATGTTACAAAGTACTTTCTCCCTCCTTTCTGCATGCTTTCGTGGTGTTACGATATCACAGCGCATATTCGAGACCCGGCGGCGTAATGGCAAAACGCACATTCACTTAATCAATGTTAACGAATTTCGCTTACTGCGCATGCTCAATAGTACACTGTTGGCGTGGGAGAAAATACTGGCGAATAAAAAGAAACAATCCCACACAAGCCTGTTCGTCGTGTTGGTCTTAGCGACTCTTTACGATTGTAATACTATGGACACTTTTTTGTGCTTATTGCACTTGCTTCTGTTTCATTTCATTTTCGTTTATTTTGTTCATAAACATTACATTTAATATCAGTTATTTCTAATACAGGGGTTGGACAAAAATATGGAAACACCTTGTAAAATGCATGTTTGAAAAGACAGATTGATTTTAATGAAATATGTAGGTGTCGCTGGCGTATTTGACTACTGATGACACCTATACAACTTCGTAAATGTGCTACACAGTTCAGTTGTTGTCGGAGTACTGTTATGCGAGGTTGTCATTGCATTATGTCAGAGTTAACAGACTTCGAACGTAGGCAAATTGTTGGAGCACGTATGGTAGGGGCTTCCGTAAGCAAGGTAGCCGAGGTGTTTAGTGTTTCAAGAGGTACTGTGTCGAAGATTTATTCCGCATATTTGAAAAGCGGAAAAACATCATCTGCTAAATCACAGCGCGGACGAAAGTGTGTCTTGAGCGATCGTGACAGACGATCATTAAGGGTAATTGTGACGAAAAATATGAAGACCACAGCTGAAAAAGGTACTGCTGAAATGAATGCTGTGTTACCGAACCCTGTGAGTACCAAAACAATTAGAAGGGAGCTTCATAAACAGGGAATTGCTGGCAGTGCTGCAATTGTGAAGCCACTCATCAGTGATGCTAATGCCCGTAACAGGAAAAGGTGGTGTTTAAGTCATAAAGCCTGGACTATAGAGCAGTGGAAGCGAGTAATATGGTCTGACGAGTCTTCTTTCACATTGTTTCCCACTTCTGGCCGAGTTTATGTCTGGAGAACGCCATCTGAAGCCTATAATACAGACTGCTTGTTGCCAAGAGTGAAACATGGCGGGGGTTCTGTTATGGTTTGGGCAGCCATATCGTGGTTCTCTGCTAGCCCCATGATAACTGTGTCAGGGCACATGACCACATGACTGCCAAGACTTATGTGAACATTTTGGCCGATCAAGTTCATCCCATGGTACAAACTTTGTTCGAAACTTGGACATATCGAAGGCGCATCCAGTATCCTTCTCATTACACCACGTAGACATACGAAACGGAGGGCAAAAATGCCTTATATACCTTATATTGTATCTTCCCCTTTTAAAGGGCGATTGGGGATTAGGGGATACAATTGCGAATCCTGGTGGTCATGAATTATCGTCCACCACTTTTTAGTTCGGGGACCACTTGCAGAATCATTAAGTTATTTTGAAACAGGAGATGTGAAAAACATGCCGTGCCTTCGCAGGGACAGAAACGCTGGGCCTATCAAAATACGCTTCCAATTACACCACCACGAGTGCTTCCAATTACACCACCACGAATACATGCTTCCAATATACACTGGTGTGCAAACATTAAGGACGAGACGCTTTTTTCAATATAACTTTGTACAAAACCTTTCCAAATCAACACATTTAATACCGTAAGATCCCCAATACATAAGGACATGAGTAATGTAAGCAACACTTACTAAAAGAGAAATCAGAGGGATAAAAAGAAGCTTTATTGAAAAAGCAGCATGGAGCGCAATGCGACTGAAGGCCGAAACATCCCTGTGATGGGTGTCCAGCAAGAAACATCCGGTCTTTAATAGGGGATATGATCTCCCCTGACTGCTAGGCAGGTTTCACATCATTTGTGCATGCTGGATATGTGGTTGTTAATGAGCTGTTGAGACACTGCTGCTCGTTCCTCTTGTAGCACCAATCGCAGTTTCGGAATCGTTACTGGCGATAAGTTACGTGCTGCCACGGGTCTCCCTAGTAAGTTCCGTACATGCTTGACGGGATTTAGATCCAGAGACCTTGCCGACCAATCCATGTGTTCAATATCTTCACTCTCCAACAGCTCTTCGACAGTAACTGTGCGATGAGGTGGAGCGTTGTCGTCCATGAAGAGGAACTGAGGACCCATAGCCCTTGTGAAAAGACGCATGTAAGGAAGAAGAACCTCGTTACAATAGCAGTCCCAGGTGACGAACCTCCTTGGGAGATATGAAGGTCGGTCCGGCTACCAAGCATTATGTCTGCTCGAACGAGAACTCCGCGACCTCCAAAACAGTCCCTTTTGATGATGTTGAAGGGGTTATTGCGTGTTCCCCGCTCTGTCCAGATGTGTATGTGTCTAGAATCGCAACTCAGACTAAATCTGCTCTCATCTGTAAAGAGTACTCGTCCCCATTCATTGTCTCTCCAATTCCGGTGTTCCCGGCACCACAGAGAACGCCTTCTCCGATGGGCAGGCGTTAGAGGTACACACCGTACAGGGCGTCGTGCAAACAGACCACCACCGTGCAGTCTTCTGGCCACGGTAAAACTCGATATCGGTCGTCCAGTCGCCTGTGTCGTGTGTCTAGCAATTTCTCCCGCTGTCTGCCGCCTGTTTCTTCTGGCCTGTAAGGCAATATACCGGTCATCTGCGGGTGTGGTTCCTCGTGGACGACCACTACTAAACCCCCGGATAGCTGTTCCTGTAGTTTGAAATTGTCTCCGAAGTCGTGAAACGATGCTGTGAGCAATTCCGAACTCTGCAACCACACTTGCAACTCTGCGGCCTTCCTCCAACTTCCCAATGATTCGACCTCGGGTAAAAGCATCCAGATGTCGTCTAACAGATTGATTATTCGCCATTTCTCGCTGAGACAGCAACTCAGTGTGATTTTAACTGCTATACGGCGTGCAATCTCTTTGCCAGAAATACTGATCTTACACCGAGAACATGCTTTATACTACTCAGACACTCCCCCATTACGTCTATCTGCATATCTGCGCATGTGCTACCGTACATTACCTTACTTTATCTCCTGACTGGTCTTTCTGTCCACTCTGCCTCTCCGTTCAGCTGATATGCTAATTTTTCGACTTCGTCCTTAATTTTTGCACACCAGTGTATGTTTCCGATTACACCACCATGAAGATATGCTGAAAGGAGGAAGAAATACCTTATAAAATTATTCAGGTAATTATGAGTATGGAACATGTAGAAATCAGAGCGTAAGCATCCCTTTCTTGGAATAATAGAAGCAGTTATGTGGTTTGGCATGGAGTCGAACATACTTTAATTGGAAATTAACGAGTATTCCAGTCAACGCGGCTTCAATTTTATGCAAGCGTTATTTATCTTGACAGCTACACGTATTGTCAGGTAAGTTTGTCTGAAACCGTCAATCATGAGGGCAAGCTATGACAACACCCGAACTTGTATTTTTTAATTTTCATAGATATCCCGCCTTGTATATAAAATATCTCATCTGATCGGTTTTCACTATCTTTTGAATTGCGAGAAGAAAAAGCGAAGTGGATGCTTCGACGTCTCTCTTCTCATTTCCTGTGGCACGTGATACGTCAAGATGTCGTCAGTCTTTGTAATAATTTTTTCTATGGAAAAGTAGTAGAGAAAAACAGCCTAAAAAGAATGAAAACTGGTATAAATGTTTCTTCAGATACCCTTTCTCCATGAGATAGGAAACATTTCTTCTTGAGATTTGACAGATTATGCGACCTACCACGTCATGTTTTATCCCTGCTATGTGCCAAGGTCTGTGCTGAAGTCCTTTTTCGGCTAAAGAATTTTCTTCCTGTTATAAGGTATTTCTCACGCCTTCTTAATATGCCTTCGTAGTGTAGTGGTCAACAAGATTCGAGCATATTCGAGAGGTCAGTGATTCGGGTCTCGACGAGGGCATTGGTTATTTTTCACCATCTTCTGCTTTCAAAAAATACCTAATGACGATGGCGTCCGACATAAAAACATGTGGTGGACAATGATTTCCCCCCATCAGAATTTGACGCCTGGGTGTTCTAATCCCCAGTTACCCTTTAAAAGGAGGACTGTATAATGTACTTCTTCCGCCTTCTTAGCATGCTTTCATGGTGTAGTGATCAGCAGGCTCGAAACCTATTCAAGAGGTTTTCATATTTCCTGCTTTCGAAATAACCTAATGGCTCGACAATGTAATAAAAATAACAAACTAGAATTCAGGAAGATAACTGTGCTTTGATACTGCAGTGATCATTGCAATATCAGAGCACAGTTAGCAGCATTTATATCACAGTCCCAATGAACAATGCAATATATATTTTAAAATGTATGGTTTAACAAGCATGCGTAGCAATGTGTTAACATGCGAACCAGAATAATGCTTAATTGCAAAGTTTATTTTGGCATGCTTTCAGAGAACATCAAAATTTCTTCAACAATTACCTATATTTCTCCCGCCTTCTTCGCATGCCTTCGTGGTGTAGTGGTCAGCCCGCCCGACGCGTAACCGAGAGATCCGTGGTTCGATTCCCGGCGAAGGCGTTGCTCACTTTTCCCGTTTCTCCTGCTTCCAAAAATACCTAACGTCTGTACAATCTTTTAAAATATTATTATTCCATCAAACGTAGTATAGAATGTATTGTGTCTTCAGATTCGTTAAATGTATTTTGTACAGTCTATTTTATGCAAAGCATGCAGAAATATCTGACACTTTGCTCTTGTACGTTATGTATTATCTTGATTTCGGTTGTAGCTTTAGATAGTTGCGGAATTCGGACGATGTCCAATTAATATATGGAAGCCACCCCGGTGTCCCGACCTGCTCTCACCTGTTTTTATAGTTCTTTGATATGACGTTTTTAAGCAAAGATATTTGCTGCTTGCATTGATTTTCTTGTTGATCTTTTATATGAACCGGCATATATTTTGAAATTCTGATTTAAGAGTCATGTTTCCTTTAAAAGTTCGTGTAACAAAGAGAGCTTGTTAAAATTTACTTTCGTATTATTTGTCACTTTATGCAATGCTAATCTACAATGCTCTTTTTTTATTTTCAAAGCCCATTTTTATTGAAGCTCGGATTGATTTAGGAAAATTAACTTTTGTAAAAACTGGCTAACCATAAACTGCTTCAGGAGCCAATGGAGGTTTCACTCCTAATACTTTACAGTTCCGTTTTTTATTACAGAACATTTAAAGAATTCCTTTACCCCTTCGCGCCATCCCAGCGGTGTAAATGCCCGGGATAAGACGATTTGCCCAACCGATCTCAACGGGAACCATTTGATCCGCGATCCCGATTGAAAGCGGGTGTCAGTTTCGGCGCCGGTTGCCATTTGCCAGCTTGATTGAAAAGAAAAGTAAAAGTTTTTCCTGAAAAAAAAGGGGGGAAGAAAAAGGAACGATATGAAAGCCGAGAGAAAGAGAGGAAAAAGAAATGAAATCAAAACAAAAGTGAAGAAAATATCGATTCGGTGATAACGCCGTAAGTGCTCTGGGACCGCAGAGGAAAGGGGAGGCTGGAGAGAAGGGGTCGCTTTTAGAGCGCCATCTATTCGGAAGACTTTTGTGGGCCAGGGTTGCCACGTAAAGGAGCTAAATTCCGTCGCCAAAAGGGACGACGGAGAATGCGGCAAATGTGAGATCCGTTTTGTTTGCGCGTTTTATTGTTGTTTTTAGGATTTTTCTGTTTCTTGAGGAGGAGTGCGTGCTCCGAAGAACATATTTTTTTCCTTCTCTTTGAAGTATGAATCTTTGTTATAGTAGGATCGCAGAAAATGATTGATAAGGTGTCAAGTAACACAGTGTCTTAAATCGCGATTCATTATACATAATGACACTTCTTTAATTTAACATGTATAAAACATATTAAATCATTAATAGGGTATTGTTTACATAAAATACTTTTTGTTACGTAATGAAGGCAAAATTAAGTAACGTAACCGATTTCTCTATGCGTTGCGTTAGCAGGCTTTCCTCTCACACTTGACAGATTTAGAACATATAAATATAGAAATTTAACTTTGCGTTTCATGTAAAATATCTTTACACGTACAAATCAATGAGGTCATGCAAATGCATAAGAACAGGAAAATACTTTTTCATGGAATCAACAGGCTAAAAGTTAAGTAAAGAAATTGTTCTTAAGAATTAATAGAGCCACCCAACCGGTATAGTGGTTAACGTTGCTGACTGGCATGCCGAAGGGAGCGGGTTCAAAACCCGGAGAAGGCATGGATGTTTGTAAATGTATAGTGTCCGTGCGGCATGGGGGTACTCTAAATAGGCGGCGAGCCGAAAGTTCTGTCGAGAGCTTGATGGTAGGGGAAGAGGAGGTATGAGACCCTCCAATCTTTTCCCCCATGGTGCTCTCCATCAAAATTGGGGTAGGAATTGAGCTAAATCATACTGCCACCTGTAAGGTGCTCAAGGCTGTTGCCAACGACATACGTATTTTGCGCTTCTTGCCACAAGGAATTTCGTGGGCTTGGTTTGATTATAGGTCAGACAAATGAGCGTTAGTCAACAACAACAACAACAAGAATTAACGGCATTTCTCACTTGTGTTCCCGAATTGCAGCGATTAACGACCACAGGTGGCTTTAGAAGCTCCGATTAAGAGCACATTTCCTTTTCAGGTGTTATTCATTATTTTTCACATTTGGGCCCAACAGCGGCCGAGCGGTAAAGTCTCTGAATACTGGTAGTTCGAATACCGTGAACGGGCTGAAGGCGTGGGTGGTTTCGTGTTTTCCCCATGTGTAACGGCTATACGAGCTAGTTTCCCTTAGAAAGTCCGCCATGAAGAAATCCTTAGGCAAATAGCCGTCTAGGCTTTGCCGTAATCACATAAACCAAACCATACCTTTCCCCAGATTTAAAGCCTGTGCAAATCTCACAAAATAATCGAACTCAAAATTCATGAAGGATAAAAAAAAAGTTAAAGGTTAAAATGGCTTGTTTGCTTAAATTGTCTAAAATGTTGCTGTTCGCTTAATTTCAAAGAGTGCCATAAAATTCTCAAACGTAAAACTTCATAACTTCACCCCGCAATTATTATTTACTTATTCTTTCAGACGCCGATAATAAATTCTTCAGACTCTGAATTACCTAAAACTTTTCTGAAATTTAACCTGAAACGTAAGAATAAAATTAAACTGCTGACACAGAAAATGGAAAATAATTAAGAAACTTGAGACTTTTTAATATATAGCATCTCGAATTAGCTGCAAAAAATGCAAACACATAAGGGAAAAGCTATTAAAATGTTGTCAGGTTACCCCTATTAATTACAGTTGCACCATTACAACATGTATTTCCAGTTAACGGAGATCTCTTCCCATGATAAAAAGTAGCCCCGCTCTTTGACCGGAACAGAGAGTTTCAAAATGGGAGGTTGGCTATGACGTTCCTTCTGTAGATAGAGAGAAAAGAATGTTTTGAGTGATGGTAGTTAAAAGACGAGTTCGCATGCCTATAGAGATTAATTCTCTCTGCACAAGTACTAAGATATTGTTTCTAAAATGTTTTAACATGAAATGTAATTGATGAGTTTTTAATAAAGGAGTTGCAATTGAATATATTAAAGGAAAAGTTTAGAATTCCTTAGTATCTTGTTTTCTATTTTGTAGCATCATTAGGGTATTTTTGAAGCAAGAGATGTGTATAATGAGTATTGCCCTCGCCGGACCTTAAACCTAGACCTCTGGAATACGCATCAAGTGTGCTACCGTTACACCACGAAGGCATGGAAAAAGGAGGGAGAAAATACTTATATGCTGATATTTATTTGTAAAGATTATTTTTTATAATTTACTTTTGAATGCACACAGATCTAGATAGAAATTTGATTGTTTAAGTGTAAAAAGTATTATCATAAATCCTCCAGTTTGTGCATGACGTGAAAATTGTGTAAAACGTCTCTTGGAAAGTATCACTTTGATGAGGCTTGAGAGGAAAATAAAGATTAGATAGAATTAAGAGAGAAGAAAGAGAATTCGAAATAGCCAAATATAAACTGCATGCTACTAACAGATATGATTTTTTAGTTGATGGGATTGAAGAAGGTGCTTTAGAAAAAAAGTCGTTTTGATCTCCAAAAAATTACCCAAAATTTCACCCCGAAAAGAGCGGTATTAGTTGGTACCTATTAATGTTTTCGGTGTCTATTAATAATTAATGTCGGTGTCTTTTAATTATTTCTATTTTCTTGATACATTTGGCATCTGACATAGTTCATCTGATTACGCGAGAGATAGAACAGTAGGCTTATGACTAGGCCTGCATATAAGCGTAGTTGCTTAAAAGATTTAAATTTAGTCCGAAACAATTTCGCATTAAATTTGTGGAATTCCCAAAACGCTCAAACCACTCGGAAGGATTTTTCCTATGAATTACAGAATTATTTTGAAGAATAGAACGTAAAGCATTTGAAAATTAAAGATTTTGAACTCTTAAAAGATGACGTGATAACGGATCAAAAGATGCGCGTCGCATAAATTTTAAAGTGCCTCAACATTTTATCAGTGAAGGCGACAACATAACTTTCACAACTAAGATAGCAGAATTTAGAGAGGACTATGAAAATGTACGGGAATACTATAAAAAGTCACTACAGTTCATAGCTCAGGGTCTTTTCACTCTTATGGAACGCTTGTGATAATGTTCAAGTTCTTGGAAACACCATTGTTCATGTAAAAATATTTGTCTGAATATTTTATTAATGATTATTAGCGGAAACAAAAAAATGACTATACTCTTAGTCGTTTATTTCAAAACAAAAACAAAAATGCAATTACATCCGATAGGTACAATTCTAAATATAAATAGGTATGGATAAATAACTAATTTTTTTATTATAAAAATTTGTAACAAATATTAATGAGAAATCCACACCTGTTTATTGTAATATATATATTGAATTCGGGGTTTGACTTGGTGATATGCAAACGCAAATTTTGGCTTCCACAGAAAGCAGCGATCTTTGCCCTTACTCTGTAGAGACATTAGGTATATTTTTAAAAGCAGGAGAGATAAAAAATGAAAAATGCTCTCGCCGGAACTCGAACCGCGGACCTCTCGAATATGCGCCGAGTATGCTGGCCACTACACTACGAAGACATACTAAAAAGGTGGGACAAATACCTTACATATTTCCCCTTTTAAAGGGAGACTGCGGATTAGGAGAACCGATTGCCAAATCCTGGTGGTACAGAATCAATATCCACCACTTTTTTTAGTTCGGGCGCCACTGTAGAGACTTAAAGTATTTTTGAAAGCAGGAGAGATGAAAAATTATTAATGCCGTCGCCGGGATTCGACGGACCTCTCGAGTACGCGCCGAGTATGCTGACCACTCCACGACGAAAGCATGCTAAGAACGAAGCAGAAGTGACTTAAAACTCTTAATATATGTTAAACAAGAAAGCCCTTATTCAACATATGTACGATGCTGGAAAATGCAGCAGTATAATAATTGCTTTCATGTGAATTTTGGGATTTTATCTCTTACCGTATAATGTATTTTCTCCTTCCTCGCAGCGTGCCTTCGTAATGAAACTGTTAACACACTCAGCGCGTATTCGAGAGGTCCGAGGTTCGATTCCTGCGAGGGCATTGCTCATTTTTCATGTATTCCTGCTTCAGAATAACCTAGTGACTCTATAGTGGCACCCAAACTAAAAGAAAGGTGGTGTATGATGATTCTTCACCTCCAGGATTTGTTGGTTGGGACCCCTAATCCGCAGACTCCGTTTGGAAGGAGGGAACATATAGGTTATTTTCTCCCTCCTTTCAACGTGCCTTCGTGACATAACTGTTGGCACACTCGGTGCGTCTTCGAGAGGTCCGAGTTTCGAATCTCGGCAAGGGCATTGCTTTCATGTACGCCTGCTCCAAATTCCTAAATGAATCTACAGCGGCGCCTGAACTAAAGGTAGTAGATGATGATCCTTCATGGATTTTGCGAATGGGTCCCCTAATCCTCAGTCGCCCTTTAAAAGAGTATATAAGGTGTTTCTCCCTCCTTTCTGCATGACTTCGTGATTAGCACACTCGGAACGTATTTTAGAGGTCCGGGTTTGAATCTCTTCGGGGGCATTGCATATTTTTCACATCTCCTGCTTCAAATATCCTAAAGACTGTACAGCCGAGAATCCAGAATTTGTCCAAAACCATGTCATTAAATCTCATTTTTAATGAAACATCCGATTCTAAGTCACAAAGTTCTTCTGCAGCTAGGTTCTGGGGATGAACAAATAAGCGGGAGAATGGATTCCTCTCCCAATCGTATTCCAGGGCCAGCGTATCCTTTAACAGGGAGGTAAAATAATAATCAGATTTGTGTGACACGTTTTGTATGTACGATAGAGTATAGCTTGAAATGTGTTGGCATCCATTTTCACGTTTTAGTTCCGCCAGTAATTCAAATATATCAAGATTACCTTTTATAATACGGTATTTCCATAATTTTCTTTAAATGCAAGAATCATGTCACTTGAATTGAGTACATATTTTGCGCATCCTTGCAATATCTTATTGAGTTGATTCAAATGATGAAAAATATATTCTAAATCAGCTGGCATTTATACCCAGAGCTTATCTTCAAAGCATTTAGTAAAATTCTGTTTGCCGTTTTGTTGGAAAATGATTGTGCATTTTTTCTTTAGTCCAGAAATCCTATTTAAACTCTGCGTCCAGATTTCAGTGTACAACAATAGATTTGTATCCTCTTTAGCCATATTTTTCCAGATCTGTTTAAAATTTGTGGAATGAAGTGGCATTTCGTTTAATAAAATTTACTATTTTTATAAATCATCCAATACCATTTGCAGTACATTTCCAAAAGATTTTGGCATCAACATTTCTCTATGTGTAATACAGTATGTGGAATAACATTGACATTTCTTTCTTTTATAACGTAACAAATTGTTTTATGTGGCTAACCGTGGAAGTAACACCATCCGTATAAATGCCAATACAATTCTTACAAGAAAAATCGTTTTTTCCAGACATGCGAATAAAATATTAAATATGTCTTTTCGTCTGCTTGTTGTTTAAATCTGTTGAGTCGTGAGCTTGAATTGTAAAACCGCTGTTTTGCTGTTTCTTTCATAAAACCGCTTCGGCATCATATAACGTATCATTGATTCTTCAATTTTGTTTTGTTCGAAAGTGAAATATTTTCTGTTTTTCTTACTGCAACTTATCCCAACATTGTAGCCACTGTTAATTTTACATACAGGCATTATTGATTCTCATCAATTGTGTGACCTTGTAGAGACATTAGGCTAGTTAGAAGCAGGAAACATGAAGGATGGGCAACGTCGTCACCGGGAATCGAACCACGGACCTCTCGGTTACGCATCGAGTGTGCTGACAGCTACACAACGAAGGCATGGAAAGAAGGCGGAAGAAATACCTTATATACTCCCGTTTTTAAATGGCGACTGGGGATTAGGGGCCTCAATCGCCAAATCTCGGTGTTGGAGAATCATCATCCACCACCTGTTTTAGTTCGGGCGCCAGTGTAGAGACATTATATTTTTTTGGAAGCAGAAGAATGAAAACTGAGCAACGCCTTCGCCGGGAATCGAACCACGGACCTCTCGGTTACGCTGGTTGGAGTGTGCTGACCACTACACCACGAAGGCATGCGAAGAAGGCGGGAGAAATATCTTACAATCTCTGCGTTTCTGTGCAATGCGTTTATAAAAGCTGGTGTACTCTTTATATTTTGAAATTTTAACCGAGTTTAAAAATACACAGCAGTTTCAATTTTCTGTATAAGTAGGATTAATGTCTGTTCAGTTTTATTGCAGCTATTGCTGTATTTAAAAATTGTTTACCAAATTTAAAAGCAACATAGTGGAAGAAGACTTTAGGGATCGCCAGTCCATGTTATGCCCAATAATAAATGACTTTCTACGACTTGTAACGACGAAATTTTTCTGCACCTCTATCTTTACCAGTTTTTCGAAATTTTGTTTGAGATTCTATATCTTTATCTCTGGATACTTCAAAATTATCAGAACTATTCGCAAAGGGCTTTTTCACAGTCAGATGACGTAATGCATTGATTTATATATAAGAAAACGTTTGGTCACATTTTGATAGGATAATGCTAATTAGGTTTCTCTTTCACATAGTCTCTACACACATGAATTACATAGATCGGATATATATAAAATATCATTATTTCTGGGTGTGTAAAGGTAAATTTGAAGATGAGTGTATAACTCCGTGCTTTTTCAGATTAACAAATCAACTGCAAAAATGTCAAGAACTGTTTGTTCAAATCTAAGACAAGCACGATAAAATTGCCATAAAAAGGAAAGCTAAGGGAGGTGCGCTTAGGTTATTTTTGGGCACTTTCCAAACAAAACAAAATTTTTATTCGTTCGACATGGCTTTGAAAAGCCGAAAGTGAATTGCCCGAAACAACACTGTAACTTTAGCAGGA
This sequence comes from Stegodyphus mimosarum, assembly GCA_000611955.2. Lineage (NCBI taxonomy): Eukaryota > Metazoa > Arthropoda > Arachnida > Araneae > Eresidae > Stegodyphus > Stegodyphus mimosarum. The sequence continues at coordinate 92,559 of KK117518.1, forward strand.
AAGAAGGAAAGATCCCAAATTTTTCATTTTCAATATGTTGAAGACTTATTATAAGTAGTTTAAAAGTAATTATGTTAAATATGCATCTTGAATCCAATATGTTTCTAATCAGACTGATAAAGAAATTGAGTTTCACAGTCTAGATGCCGGTAAAAAAAATTTTAATTATTCTGACGGTACTGAAAGTAAGAATTTAGTAACAAAGTTAGAATCGCCACAAGGAGATCAGACTCAGAAATTACTGAATAAATATTTGTATATTATGGTTTATGAATGTGTATTTTATTGTAATTATTTCTACAGTCTTTTTTAAACTAAAAATGCTTCCAGAAGAATATACCAATTTCTTCAACTTCCCTTTTCTTCGTTTCATATCTCGCAGAAAACTTAACAACAACTTCTTCATTACTTAATTTAGAAAAACTTTGAAACTCTTGCAAGTTGAAACATACTCTCTCAAAATTGCATTATTTAGAGTTGGCGAGGGGAATCTGAATTTGAATTAACCAGAATGCTGACTTACTGCAGGATTTTACTGTATGTGTATGGATAATATATACATTTCTTATATGATTTTAAGTAATGTGAATGCGTCAAATTGCAGCACAATGCAACTACACAAATTATTATTATTATGGGTTTTTGTGCTTCAGTAATGTTATCTTAATTGTTAGATGTTTCGCGTCTGTTAGAGAATTCACAACTAAGCTATCACTGCATACATTAAAATAAAACTAAAACAACAGTTTATTAACCGTTGTAAATTGCAAAAAAAAAGTGAACCTGCGCAAAGTGAACAAATGTATAAAGTTGCAATTTATATTAAAATTATCGCTTCTGAAGAACATATTTTCCAATTCAGAATTATAAACCGGTTCAACGAAAATTACTACTAGACAATGCCCTTTTTTAGCTCAAAGGGGTGTTAGACCCAAAGGGCTATTAGCCTCAAAACGGCGTTTGGTATCACTTCACTTTCTGCGTTGTTTCACTTTTCAAATTGTTGCCACCAAATATTATCTTCATATATTATATTTAAAGAAACTAAATAATGAAAAATCTGCATGAATGATTCTCGCATGGTGAAAAAGCAACGGTACGTAGAGCCTTTCAGTTTTGAATAACGTACACCTCCAACAGAACATGTACTCTCGGTAGCCCGAATTATGAATTTGTTTTATTACCTATTCCAAATTCTGTAAAACTTTAAGGAATTTTCGATTAACAAACTCGAGGATATCAAAGCGAGTAATGGCAGCACTATACGGAAAAATTTTTTTATCTCCAGCGCGTGAGACTGTGTATCGGAAATTCTAAAGCTATATTGTTTAGCTGTTTTTACAAGTTTTGTGAGATTGCTATCGAATTGAATTTTATCTGGTTTAAATGCGAAAAATATGATATTTAATAAATAAAGGTAAAAGACAAAACGTTAAAAAAATGCCCTGTTGACCGTGATATAAAATCTGAAAGCTTTAAGATTTTCTTTTTGTTTTCCTTTTATTTTAAAGCAGAAAATTAAACAACATAACAACTCAAGAAATAGCTCGATTATTATAATGTTCTCAGAACATGAAAAATTGTAATTACTTAAAATCCTACAATGAATATCATCCAATTAGGTCAATTTCAATTCGATCTTCATTCGAAGAAGATGTGGTATTGATATATTTCATTAATATAACCAGTATATTAAAACTAAAGAAAAGGAGAGTAAAAGAGATTATTACACAGTACCATTTGCAATTTGGCAGCTGAAGATGATGGTTAGGTAAAACCATCAAAACTAGTCCTGTGAAAGTTTGCAAATATAACTCTGATTTGTGTTGCTTGACTTTTAAATTAATATTACTGTACAGCTCAAGTTAAGTTGTAAAGCAGTGATGCCATTAGTAAAATCTAAGATGAAAGATTAAACCAGAAATATTTTGAGTTGCATGAGACAATAAAATAACAGTTCATTGAACTGTAGAAAGGTAATTCCTTTAAATTGCTAGGAATCTACCACTGAAACTCTTGCGGAAATGGTAGGAAAAATCTCTTGCGCGTCACGAGGTGGATATAATGTGTTTGATACGACTTATTCAAAAAGTTGCATTATTGATAACGTATGTACAAATTGACTAGATGAGTTTCCAGTATCAAGAGATTTCTTAGGAAGGTAAAATAAAAATGCCCAACAAGAGAGTAAAGTTAATTTATAAAGATAAAACAACTCGAGCGCTATCTGCTTATACGAGGGGAGGTTTCCTTTGGGTTGCTTACTGAACAGAAAGGTAAGGCAAAATGAAATTTCTTCCGTCTAAATGGAAGCAGATAATTAAACTCGAATTCTAGTCACTAATTAAATGTTTTATTATTTTTCTTACTGACATTTATTTCTATTTATAGTCATAGACTCGAATTCAAACTCTAACACTGCTCAGATTGATTTTGTTATTCTGGAAAGGTGTACCACATATTCGTTTCGAAACAAACTTAACCAAGTTATGTTAAAATTAGTTATGATCCATAACAGATACCGTACTTTGCGAATCTAAAAGACATTTTCTTCCTCCTTCCAGCATTCCTTCTTGGTGTAACGGTTAGCATATTCGGCGCGTATTCGAGAAGTTCAGATTCGAGTCCCGGCTATAACACATTTTTCACATCTCCTGCTTCGAAATAACCTAATGAGTCTACAAATATGAATAAATTAAATAAAAGTTAGCCAAACAATACACGTTAAGATATTGATGACGATGGGCAAACATCATTCCCTACATACAATTAATTACAAATTATAAACATATGAAATATACGTATTTTTTGAATAATTTAAGCAAACTAAGTTGGCACTATTCCTAGATAGGTAATTTATTACCTAACCATTAATTTCTTTAAAATACCGCTTGTTAAAAAGTTAGAAAAGAATTTCTTTTTGCGTAAACGTTTGTGTGCGCAAAGAATCATTGATAAAGTATTACTAAGAATTCAGTCGTATAATGTTTCGTTCAAATAATTCCAGATATGAAAATTCCATTATGTAGATTGCGTACAGTAAATAACATATGTCATACAGTATAGTAAATAAAAGGTAACAGAAAGTAGCTATTCCAGCTATTAAAGTAATAATCATTGAATGAAATGAAAATAATATGAATGCCGCATAATTACGTCAGCGGTCTGGATGGTCTGTGTCAAGAACTTAAAAAACGCTAATTTAAATCACTTTACACAAAACGTTTAACATTCCTTGCAGAATGGCTCACCAGCGGCCGAGCGGTAAAATCGCTAAAAACTGGTAGTTCCGATCTGGGTTCGAACAGGCGAACAGACTGGCTGTATGGGCGCATTTTCGTGGTTTACATCATGTGTAACGTGTATTCTAGGCGGTTTCCCTTAGAAAATCCTCCACGATAGCACCCTACCCTTAGACAGGTAGCCTTAGTGTGCTTTGTCGTAATAAACTAAACCAAAAAACATTTGCAAAATAAACATTTCATTTATCCCTATCAAGAAACCGAAGATGATAGAGAATAAAAGATGCGACTTACTCAAAACTGTTGTTATTGTTTCAAATCCCCTTGAAGCAGGAAAGCCTACATCAAGTCCAAGAGACCTTGCCGCACAAGTAAATCGCAAAGCCGTCCTACTCAGCCTACAACTGTCTCAGGGAGACGCCTATACAATACATTAGGTGAGCGGGAGAGGCAGGGAGAGAACAGGCATACGAGGGGAAGCTCTTTTCTTCCTTTTTGAATTTCATGCATCGAAGATGCCCACTTCTGAATCTGGCCATAGCCGTTTCGATAGGCCGAGATCTTACTCAAAACTTAATTACATAAAGATAGCAAACTTGAAGAAATTTATAAGTTAACAAAATCATATTTGTCGCAAATTATTTAAAAAATAAAAACACTGAAAAATACAGCGCTAGCGACTGCATATGGGTAGTGTTAAGTGATTATTGCAAAGCATATTAAGACTATTTGCTTAAGCGGTACAGACTGTATAAATGAAGGGAGGAAAACTTTCTTAAGAAAATTCATTCATGCTAACTTTACAACCATCAAACAGAAATGCAGCCGGATTATTCGACAGGATTTGAATTCGAGTCGAAATATCAGTATTTATGAATGAATATTAATCAAGATTTTTTTATTGAAATTTTATCACTAAGAAAATATTTCGTTAACGATACATCGGAAAACATTCGCGTTAACAAAAACTGAAAAGAACGGTATGAAATCCTAAGCCATTCTGTACAATCTATTTTAAAATTTAATTAAACCTTTGAATATTAACGGGTCATATATATCTCACTAAACGTTTAAAAGCTACTGCTGGGTTAAAAAGTGCAATTACTGCTGAGTTCAAAAGTACTTAGAATCTTCTGAATGTCGGGGATCATTTTCCAATAGTTGCAAAACGAGACGCCGCTGTGCTCGTCGTACACAAATGAACATAGGGAAAAGGAGAAATATGAATTGCCCAATGTATAACGTTGAATTATGAAAAGAATGCTTTACCCTGTACCATACGATGTAAAATCTATTTCATATAATAACGTTTTCAAGAATTATACTTGTAGTAAGTCGATCGCTACGGGTGGAACATATGTATCTCACCATTAACAATGGCTGCAACACCGTTTGGCTTGAAAACCATTTGTCAAAAAAGTCCTAAATGCTAAATTTATCTTATTTATTAGTTCAAAGGGGCAATTTACCAAGAAGGACTATTAATTTCGTTTTGACATTTTGCGTTCAATGGCCGTTTACTTTTCAAGTTTTTGCCACCAAATATTAGAGCCCTGTATTATATTTAAAGAAATTTTAAAAAAAATAAAGAATCTGCATAAATGTATGTATATGTTTCTCACATTGTCATAAAACAACGGTATACTTAGAGCCATACAATTCTGAATAACGTAATCCTCCTGCGAATATGGGCATCTGGAAGCCCAAATTTGAAATTTGGAATTTGTTTTATTATCGATTTTATATTCTGCAAAACTTGAACGAATTTTTGATTAACAAACTCGTTGATTTCAAAGCGAGCAAAGGCTGTACGAGAAAAAAACATTTTTATCTCCAGCGCGTGAGATTGTGTATCGCAAATTCTAAAGATATGCATATTTTCAATTTATTTTGCGATACTGCTGTTCAACTCAATTTTATGGTTTAAGTGCGAAGAACATGATATTTATTAAATAAAGGTAACACACAAAACGTTAAAAAACGCCCCTTTGGACGTAATTTAAAATCGGAAGCTTTCAGATTTTTTTATATATATTTTGTTCACTTGCTTATAAGACGGGGTAAATTTTTTAATCCGTAGTCAAAGGGTTAATAACGCAAATACATTTCATTCGAAATAAACCGTCACTGCATGGTGCCAACAAATTCGACTTACGTCTACGTATTCCATGCATGCAGTTACCACATTAACATTGCTCAGGATCGGCAGTAAAAGCTGCTAAAGGAAAACTTAAAATGCACTTCCTTACGCAAAATCATGGATGAACACGAGTGGAAAGTATTTTCCATCGAGAATTAAAATGCGAAATTACTTTATATCTGTTCAGAGTATTTATGCCTGTCGTAATATAACTCGTGCTCCATTAATTACTATTCAGTTGTTCGGGAAGTAATTCCGTTCTTTCCCAACAGAGGGCTTAATTATACTTTTCCATAGCCAGCTTCGCACACAAATCGCATGAGCATTGTATATTTTGAGAGTTGATATAGCAAGGCTTGTTTGTGACGCGTTCGATTGTTTCTACGAAGGTAGTTTTGTTCGGCGCCCTTTCAAATATTAAAAGTGAAAAGCAGCATTTTCGACATATTTTACTTTTTTACTATCGAAGAGGTAAAAATTCTATTCAAACAAGAATGGAGAAGATGCACTAACAAATGATAACAGCAAGAATGAAGAAGATGTACTGACTGATGAGATGTATGAAGAAAATGTCCTGACAGAACTCCACTGCCAAAATGTCTTTGCAAAATTTCAATCCGGCAATTTTGATCTTGACGATGCCCCACGTTCTGGAAGATCATGAAGACACAATAAATGCATTACTTGATGCAAACCGATTAATAGCGACTCGTGAAATCGTTGAGATATTAAATTTATCGAATTCGACTGTACATGGTCATTTTAAACGCCTAGGTTTAATCTCAAATCTCACCGTATGGGTTTCTCATGTTCTTAAGCTCTCCATCAGTTTCATGTCCGTCAAGGACGTGGTGCATCTTCAAGATAAAAATTGCCGGGATTGAAATTTTTGTAAACCCGTTTTGGCATTGGCGTTCTGTCGACACATCTTCTCCATACACATCAGATAATTTTTTTCATGCTTGATCAGCATCTTTACCTTTTCGATAGTAAAAAAGTAAAATATCCCGAAAATGCATCTTTTTACTTTACCTATTTGAAAGGGCACCCACCAAAACCTACTTCGTAGAATTAATCGAATGTTTTCGCAAACAAGCCTTTCTATGTCAGTTGTTAAATTACAGGGTGTTTATAAAGTCTAGGACCTATTTTGATGTTTAATAACTCATAAAATAATGAAGATATAAACAAACTTATGGAATTTATTGATGGAATAACTTATATATTTTCCTTTTCACGTTTGAATATCTTTACTTTTGTAAATATCGTCTGCGCGTGTGGTTAATTTCAGATAATTTCATTTTCTAGTCTAAATATCTGTACTTTTCTAAATATCGTCTACTTAGTAATGGCATTTTTCTATCTTTTGCTTTTGGCAACTATTTCCTATTATTATAGGCCTAGGAGGATGGCCTTTGCAACAGATTTGCTAAGGAGGATAGAAGATGATGCTCAATTACTGAAGCGCATAATGTTCTCCGAAGAAGCATCCTTTCATCTTTCCGGCTTTCCATAATGTGGGCATATGGGAATCTGAAAACCCCCTGAATACCGTGAGGTACAAAGGGATTCCCCAAAGGTTAATGTGTGATGTGCGCTAATGCACGACCGAGTCATTTCTTTGAATGACCATTTTACAGGAAGATGGATTGGGCGAGAAGGTCCAATTCCTTGGCCTCCCAGATCACCTGATATAACGTCGCTGGACTTTTTCCTTTGGGGATTTGTAAAGGACAACGTTTACAGGAGGAGAGTGTCGAACATGGATGACCTAGAAGCCGGAATGACAAGCGCAATAGCCTCTGTAGATGCCGACATGCTTGCTGGTACCTGGCGTGAAATTGAATATCGACTTGATATTCTCTGTGAGACGAAGCGGGCACACGTGGAAGTTCATTGACAAGGGTTATGAAACTTTTTGAGTCTATCTAACCAGTTATGTTATTAATTTTAATTTAGCTTTATTATTTTATGAGTTATTAAACATCAAAATGGGTCCGGGACTTTATAAACACCCTGTATATAATAAATATGCATCTTGAGTGGGACGTTGGCTGTGAAAAAATACGATTAAGCCCTCTAATGGGAAAAAAATTAAATTATTTTTCGAATAACCCGATATTGTTATCATTCTGTTATCAAATAATGCCTTAAGTGTTTCATGAAATATTTATATACGTAATGAGTTGAAAGAAAATATGCAGAAACAAGATTCATCACTTATGATACTTTTGTGCAGAACCATGATTCCGCATTCTAAGTAAAACAGCTGCAAAACTTGATTGACGCACTCACTAGCCGGTTACCGAAGCCCTTTCGTACTCCACTTAGTGAATGCTAGACATCCCCTCAGACGCTGCTATAATGAGCATCGATCAGACATAGGAAAAATAGATACCATGAAGGCTACGGAATTCATTTGGCTGAAACCTAAAAGTAGCGCATCAGAATAATATAATAGGACTATTAGTTCACTTGAGAGAAAAATGATTCTAAAGTGCTTAAACAGATCAAAGTTTGAAATCAAAATTTATTTGCTTATTCGGTGGAAATAAATACGTTTTTATAAGGATTTATGTATGGTTATAATCAATTTACTTGCAAGTTTATGGGTATCAGTCAATAGTATGAAACAATTGAATAACTAGAATTCTAAATTACTGTATGAGTTCAATGTATGTGTGTGAATCTGTATTATTAAAATATGTGCGCGTCTGTCTGTTGGTTTGATATACTTGGATTCTAAAACTTCGTGGTAAGCTATTTCGACCATTCTCATCTTTGTACAACTTTAATCAGCCGAGATATTAATTAAAAATTCTAATTTTTCACTCGCATTTTCCGAGTGGCAACCGCCTCGCGCATTCGAGACTTTATTTCGAAAAGTGTTGCCACTGCTCGCATTCAAATCGTAGAGTTTCTTAAACCAAAATTTGCAAATTTTACAAAGTAGGAAATAAAAGGCTACATTCTGATATTGAAGAAGGAACGTGACTGCATGTGACGTAATAATGTGTCGAAAATGATTCGTTAAAATCAGCATCTATATATATATATATATATATATGCAAGTCTTTGTGTTTGGTTGTCCTCTAATAACTCAGTCACTACTGTAGCTATCGTCACCAAACTTTCTACAATTCTTTTCTGGATCCTAAAAAAGTTGATGTACACTTTTTTTCAAATAAATAAATAAATAAATAAATAAAATAGCTGAAATCAGGGATATTAATTAAAAACTCAGAAAAACGGTCATTTTCTTCTCAGTTTTCCAAGTGGAAACAGCCTCGCAAGCTGGAAGATGAAAATCTGCTTTATTTCGAAAGTTGTTGCCACCGCTCGCTTTCAAATCCTAGAGTTTGTTAATAAAGAATTTCTAAGTTTTACGCTGAAATAAAAATAGCACTGCTAAACATTAAATACATTATTTCCGATTACAAAAACTCATGGGAAGCCATTTCGGCTATTTCCATTTTCGTATATCTTTAATCAGCCAAAATATTAATTAGACAGAGGCGTAGTATGTTAGCGTCAAATTGGAGCATTGTAAATAATTTAAAGAGTTTAATAAAGATAAGTTTTAACCCTTTTTCGGTGCAATTACTATTTCTTCGGATTCTAGACAACAGAAAGACAGTAGAACCTTACAAATCCTTTGCAAATCTAAATTCTTTATTGCGGCAGTAGAATTCCTTTATGTTACCATGTTTTCCTCTATCAAGTGTCTTTTAGTCTTCGACGAAATGTCGTGCATTGCCTTCAGCACTACAAAAACTACAAAGACTATTATTTTGCAAATTAAATCTCAGGTTCGCCGGGAAGCGCCTGCGTGCAGTAACTATTTGAATGTAATGAAAATCCTATAACGTTCCTATACTTTTAGAAACTCAAATAATCTTTCCTTTTTCCCGAAATGTTTCACTTCTCTTTCCAGCAATCATAATAGAAATCCTTGATTTTACCAATAACAATTCTTTTAGATGTTTGAATATCGAACGCATCCCCGGCATTACCCATAGCAACCTCTTGGGCCAGCATGTCGGCTCTCTCATTGTCTATAACACTAGCATGGGCTCTCACCAGTTAATTTTCTCAACTTTTACAAGACGATCTTTAACGTATCAAACCAGACTATTGGTGTTATCAGCATTTGTTACTGCTTCCAAACCAGATAATGAGTCTTATATATATTAATATATGTTTTTACGGTTTCCATCAATCAGTTCAAGAGCAAATAAGGTGCAACTTGTACGATATGTCTCTGCTACTTCACGTCCACAAACCCTATATCCTACAATGAATCTGGCGAATTCTCGCACAGGCATGAATAAATACCAGCAGAAAAGAAAAGTGAAAAATAACTCTTTATTAATTCAAAGTTTAACAGAAAGAAAGGCCCGATCTTCGTGCGTTACAAACCACCGTCAACTTGCGCTGGGAAACGTAAATGTAGAATATCATTCAAGTCGAATTTCAATAGAATAGTGCTGGATTAGCACGTTAATTTACACCTAACAGGCGTGATGATAATTCGAAATGCCCAAGAGGCTTACTGTCGTAACAGCGAGATAGCAACAAAACGTGCGCTGGCTAGCGGAAACACGCTCTGAATAAATTCAGTGGTTTACCTGCTTAAATATTCAATTCATTTAACTTTAAATTTACATCCTGGCGAGAGACTAGAAGGGGAAGTTCAGAGGTTCAGGATAGGTATCAAACTTAAAATAAATTTGTTACGCAAAATAAAGGAAACCCTACAAAGTCTCATTTTGCCATAGTCTACTTCTGTACCAAACAAAAAACCACATATGCTGCCCCAACCATTGCCATAACCGAACCGTTAGTAAATATATCCAATTCTCCTACACAAACATCTGGTCTTTGGTATTCCACTGCTTTTCTCAATGCAGGATGTATTCTGTTAATATTAAAGACATAAAAACATGTATTATATGCAGCTAAACCTCAGCAAGTAGTAAAGTCGACATTTTGTGAACATAATTTAAATTTATCATAATAAAAAACTAGTTGGGAATATAGAATCGTATAATCCTTCTTAATTGTATGAACTTAACTGCACCTACAATTATCGACGATACTTTTAAGAATCTTGTATTTAGTTAGTTAATTTTAGTAGAATTGTGTTTAAAATTGTTTTATTTCACCGCGCAACGCAGCGCGAGACAAATGTTAAGGGAAAGCTATGCCGGAAACGTAAGAATACAGGCGCACGTGCATTGAGCGTTGAGTAAATGTTATGCTACTATGTTATGTTGGCTGTAACAGTAATTCCCCCCTCGTATTGTTTTCCAGTTGTTTCGAGAAGCAGAAAGTACTAGAAATATCTCTCGGCCGGTTGAAAACTATTTAAGGCTGAAGAGAGAGCATCCGCTCTAAGTTGTTTCGTTAGCTGCTGTTAAATCTCCAAAATATCAGCTCTATTTACGTAATCCAATATTTTAATGAGTGTACTAAACAGTTTGTGTTATTTATGTAACTTCGCCTAACTTTTTCATTATCCTCTTATGTTTAAATGTAACAACTGCGATGTTATAATTCCAATATTAGTTAGAAGCAGAATATAGTCAATTCAAGTTTTTCATACGCTAGCTGGTTAGTGTATTGTGGCAATACCTGTAATGAAGTTTCCTGTGCCCAGTACATTTTTACCTGCTACCTATGAGATCGGATTAGCTTTCTCTTTAAATACGCTTTGCATTGCGTTGTGTTTTACGTTCTTAGTAGTTTGCAGTGTAACTACTGATTATACTGTGGGATACAGTGAACACTTGTATGAACTTGTATGAATTTTAGAATTCTGAAATATTTCTTTTGATAAAAATAAATTTTGTTAACTTATTTTCTAACTAGTGCATTCAATCTAGTATGAATCCGTACGCACGCAGCAATATATATGTTTTAACAAAGATGCTCTAAAAGAATTGCTAATACATTTCAAACGCAGTATGTGCAGCCTGTTTATAAGCTATACTTTGGAACTAAATTCGTGCAGGTAGTTAAGTATATAGAACCTTATAGTTATTCTTAATTGTGTGAACTATATCGATATAAATACGTAACAGACAGCACAGAAATGAACGTTCTGAATCCGCACCAGTATTTTCCTGCACTCTTAAAAAATCGATTGGGGCGTGTAATCATGTTGTCAAATTTACAATTTGAGGTATAACAACTTTTTTTTCAAGCTTCTTGAATCTGAGATCCCCTATGACGACAAAGCAGCGTGAAGCGACTAAAATTGAAATGCAACTCATTAAAGCGTATGTCGTGGAAATAAGAAAGATATCTGACATATTGACAGATTGCGTACCAAAAATTTCACTACAAATTGGTTACTTGATGCAAAGTAAGGCGTATAGTTAATAATAAAAGGAAAGTAACCTGATCAAAAATCCAGCAGCTATTTTTTTATTGTCTAGAAGCGATGCAGCGTTCCTGCTCCTTGCAAGCTCTTCTCTGATAAATGGGAAGCACACAGCGTGATTGATGTCAAGTGGTCTTTAGCGAAGTATTTTACTTAAGATCCGAAATCCATTACAGATACGTGTGAAGATGACGTACACAGCCATACATGCAGAACTGAAAAGGATTAATAAATTATGAAAAAAAATTTCTCTAATAACGCTTTTCTAAATTGTTTGAATTTTAGATACTACTTGATTTTCGTGTCCTCGCGATAAACCGCTGCATAATGTAAAGAATTGTACTTTCACTTTTTACTTCTTTTTGCTGAACTTGACGAAGCGCTCGATGTCCTTCTTTTTTTCAATTTAAACATTATGAAAAATGTTGCTAAATTTTGTAAAAAACGATACTCTCACTTTCGACTTCTACACCCTATAACAAAAACATCGACTCATCAAGAAGGAATTGTCCAATGGAGACAAAAATTTGTGGATAGAAAGACTGTGTACAGATTGGAAGATTATTGAAATTTAAGATTAATTAAAGAATTTATTTCATAGTTACAAAGTAACGAGGTCAATAAGGACCCACCTCTAGCTTGGATCCAAGCATGGCATAGATGATAAAACTCGGATAAAACGGATGGTCTCCTGCCGTATTTCTTTCCAAATTTGCTCCATTTGTCGGGCTAGGTCATCAATATTCCCTGTTAGATGCAGTCGAATTCCTATATACCCCAGACATGGTCGATGGGGGAGAGATATGGGGGAGAGATATTCGTACTTTGATGAAAAATCAAAGCACAGTGGCTGTAATACTGACGAATAATCAGTATTACAGGGAAGAGTTTAAACACCCTTTTACAGCCGTTGCAAAACTACGATAAACACTCTGAAACAATCAGCAACACAGCCTTCAGGCTATCAGGCTCTCACGGCAAAACACGAAATACAGCTCCTGATTCTGTCGACCGCTTTCAAAGCTCAACACACTCAAAATACTCTTCACGATAAATCTCACGATACACTCCCGACGATACACATTGCTACTCGGCGCAAGACAGGATTCATACAGCTCTTGACCTGCATTCGCGAACATTCTGGGACAAACCTGTAATAATTCATTACAATTGTTCTCGCTCCGTCTATGGCATATCGCTAATTTGTCGCCAAAGGGGCGACATTTCTCGCCAAATCTAACAACCCTGCCTTTCTTTGCCATCTTCTAGCAACGCTAAACCCGCTTTGCGGGGAAGCTATCTTACCGCAGCTGGAGATTTGTAACAATATAAATATTTCGTGGTTTTGAAAATCTTGCAAAATAACTCATTTTCTTTCAGTGGCAGTCTTGCTGCTTCAGTACCTAAGAAGAATAAGTAAAACACATTATATAAAATCAGAAACGCACTAAGTGAAACATTCAAATGTTTCTGTGTATTCATTTAACATTAAAGAATGTAACTCTGCTTGATATAATTTGGGTAGACAAATTAGTACGGTATTTAATACTTAAATCTGCGTAGTAAAAATTGTTATACTTACAAATAACTTTTCTTGTTCTGTAATGTGCAGAAAGAATTGTCTATGATTTTGAATACTTATTGAAAACATATGTGCAATTAATTTATGTTTGGATAAGTAAAGCTTAACTATAAAATCTATGGGAATTTCATGGAAAATGGACAAATAACCATCGTGTGAAATTCTCTGCGAACCTTATCTGTGAATATAAGGGTATAATCCATGATCATAGGGCAAAATATATGATTAAAAGAAATCTGAAAAGTTTCGGTTTTTAACGGTCACCCGAAAGTGTTGTTAAGGTTTTTACGCTGTCGTGAAGCTCGCAGTTTACAAGTCTGGTGTTACACTCATTCCCAATTAACTCATTTTTTTTTGTCTTTTTAGTTTTATAATTCAGCATCGTTTTCTTTGCACTTATTCCACATACAATTCAACAGCAAATTTACACAAATTTGACAAGCGGCATTGCAGTATACCTTTAGAATTCCCGATGCAGCGTAAATAATCAGTATTACAGGGAAGAGTTTGAACACCCTTTTACAGCCGTTGCAAAACTACGATAAACACTCTGAAACAATCAGCAACACAGCCTTCAGGCTATCAGGCTGTCACGGCAAAACACGAAATAAAGCTCCTGATTCTGTCGACCGCTTTCAAAGCTCAACATACTCAAGATACTCTATAAGGTATATCTCCCACATTCTTAGCGTGCCTTCGTGGTGTAATGGTCAGCACACTGAGCCGGTATTTCAGAGGTCCGTGGTTCGATCCCCGGCGAAGGCAGTGTATATTTTTCATCTCTCCTGCTTGTAATTAACTGCTTTACAACTCTTCACGATAAATCTCACGATACACTCCCGGCGATACACATTGCTACTCGGCGTAAGACAGGATTCATACAGCTTTTGACCTGCATTCGCGAACATTCTGGGACAAACCTGTAATAATTCGTTACAAATGTTCTCGCTCCGTCTATGGCTTATCGCTATATCTGTTGGCATGCATTTTTCTGTGCCCTCCCAGACTCTTCTCAGTTTATCATATCAGTCTTCAGTTTTCTTACCACATAGATGTAGAAAACGTTTTTTGTCTTTTTATTATTAACGTATTGTGTGTTAAATCTATTTATTAAATATTAAGTTCTTGGCGCTCAGGCCATATAACATTATATTAAAAAAATGCGAAAATATTTAAAAGCAGCATATCTTTATAATTTCGACAGAAAATTTCGCGCGCTGGAGATAAAATAAGTTTTATCCCTACGGTGCTGCCACTCTTCACTTTGAAATCTTTGAGTTTATTAATAAAACATTCATTAAAGGTTTATAAAATGTGAAATAGATAATAAAACAAATTCAAAATTCAGGCTTCCAGGTGCCCATATTCGGGTGGAGGATTACATTATTCGAAACTAGATGGCTCTAAGTACCATTGTTCTTTCATAATGCGAGAAACATGCATACATTCATATAGATTCTTCATTACTTAATGTCTTTAAATAAAACACAGGGGGATAATATTTGGTGACAATAATATGAAAAGTGATACAACCGTTTATAGCGATTCGATGCAAAATGCTATTTCGAAACTAACGTCCCTTTTGCGTTAATAAGATAGCCTAAATATATATTAAATTCTAACTATGAAGAATTCATGTGCTATGTTGCCAACTTACAGGTTTATTACTTTTTCCAATAGCTTCAATTTCCCTAGCTTAAAAACTTTCTAACTAGATTTCCAAATTTCTTTTTCTTAATTTATGAATATTCTAACAAAATACCCAGCAATTATTTAAGACAGACTTCAGTTAATATTTCCAATCTGAATTCTTTCTGCGTCCATTAGAGAAAGTCGATAGATTAATCGCAGTTAACGCCACAGAAAGGCCTTTGACCTTGAGGTTAGGTTAACGCACTAGATTGGTAAATTTGTAGGCTCAATTCCAAATGGACTGCAATCGATTCCGTCTTGGCAGAAAGCAAATGCAGAGAGTAGACTGCATGTCTGCCAGAAGTGTTTGGCTATATACGTATTTTGAAACTGATTTTCTTTCAGACGAAAATCCTTTAGTGGATTTTAATACTTACACTCTTAGATTTCTCCCATTTATCAAGTATGATAAAAATTTTGATCGAATTTACTAGCAATATTTCTGCACATAGCCAATGAAAATCTAAATAGCTACACATTACTACATAATTTTCAAATATCGTTGAGGATATTTTCAGAGAAAAAGTTGAAATCTTATCGTTACATAGCAGCAAAATAATACACACATTTTTGTAACTATTCTGCAAAGATTTATAAATATAAACAAACCTTAGAATTTTATTTTCTAATATGTTCAATCTGGTAGCCCTTTTGTTGAACTATCATTGGTTTCCAAGACAAAAGTCCATTTCTTAAAGTTGATTATATTCCATTCCGCCCCCACAATCTTCCAGAGTCCATCCAGCATTTTGAGATGCCGCTTATAAAGAGCTCGTTTTAAAAGTCCAAATGCACAGTAACCGATAGCAGACACATCAGGGGACTCGGGTGGGATGCATTTGAAGGCAATAGCTTCAATTTCGGTTTCATTTCTATCTTTTGTTCAAAAAATAGAGCAATAGATTTAGAGATGTGGCTCGGAGTCGCATCCTGTTGAAACGTAGCATAATGAAAATTGTTTGGATAAAGAGATGGAATTCTTCTTTAAAAGTAGCTGTTACAACATATTTATCATAGTAATCTAAATTAATTTTGACATTTTTATTCTATATTCCTTGTTTTAAGTTTTCCGTTATAAGATAATCTAGTAATAAGCGTAAAACCTTTAGAAAGACTTTACTTGTTTTCTCTGAACCAATATATTAAGTCTTTTTCCCTTCTTTTTCTATAGTAAATCGATCTTATTCTATCGTAGTCAGGTAAGTATATCCAATCTTCATTAACTGTAACTATATATTTCCATTTTTCATCTGAGAAATAATTTTCATACAGCAACCTGCACATACTCTTACGCTGAGAAACATGTTAGGCGATGAACACTATGTTTTTTTGTTTTTTTTTATTAGCTTTAAATCAGATTTTGTAATTTTGTTCAAAAAAGTTCGTTTGTTCAAAATAATTCGTTTGGAGGTATTTGAGGATTTTGCAATAGTTCGTTGGGAGGCCGGATTTTTCTTTAAAACTTGAGATGCGATATGTATTTAATAAGGGGAGCTGTACGTACGTTTGTTGGGTATGCATTTTTTTGCCTTTTTACCTGTCAGATGTAAACTTTGATGTTTCTTTCCTTTCATATTAATTACGTCACTTATATTACGTGTGGAAATGTTCAACCATGTTTTTACATCTTTTCTTAGTAGTTGAATAAAAGTATTTCTTTTTAGGCAGCGCAAAAAATTTAGTCTTCGATCCATTGCTTACGTTTCAGCGACATTTTAATGAAAACATTTTTAATGCTGCAGACGATAATTAACCTTATTCTAATTTAATGCCAGTCACGTTCGCATTTTAAAATTAATATTTAAATTCATGGAGAAAATCAAAATCGTTTCAAAAACGCTCAAACACCTTTTGTAAATAAGATATAGAAATAGACCAAACAAAGGGCAATAAGGAAAGGCTTCATGTTTTCGATACTGAATAATTCACTAATTTTACTTTCATGGAAATGCTTTGAAATTAAAACTTTAAGGAACAACCTCTAATAATAAAGATAAAAACATTTATCAAATTTAATAAATGCTTATGTTGGCTATTTAAAACTTGTATTTTATTTTTAGTAATATGTGTAATTCATGTAATTTAAAACACATTTACTTTAGAAAACAGAAGGATTCCGTGCAGGTTTGTAATATGTGTAAATCTTGCAACAATGCAGTTAAAAGCCTTATATAAATTATCAGGTGAATATAATAAAAATTTAGTAGTTTTTAATTTATATAAACTATGCACGTTATAAGAAGGAAAAGAGAGATTAAATTTAGAAGACATTTAGATTAGAAAACTAATATAAATGAAAGCTCGCCTAACCTAACTATCAACTAAAACTTGCATGTCAACTTGGCAATCATTTTGTAGAGTTGTATTGAAGACAAATACAGATTCACACAAATCATATTATTTTGCACCGATTTGGAAGACTTATACTGAAGAGAAACCACATATTTTCATTCAGTATTTATTCATTTAAGAAAGAGTAAAAATAAACGATTATCAATTAAATCGGAAGTTGTAAATAGGGTTATATGACAAAAGTCAAATTTTACAAGACCAACTAAAAATATCCCATTCTTCACAAAAGGTCCATCAGCGGTGGAGCGGTAAAATCTCTGAACACTGGTAGTTCGGTTCGAAGTTCGAATCCCGCGAAAGGGTTGGCTGCATAGGCGTTTTCGTAGTAACATGTTAATATGAGCCAATTTGCCTTAGAATGTTTTCCACGAAGGTATCCTTCCTTCCGGGTAGTGTCTTAGGGTGAAGCACGTAAGTAATAATAATTCCTCACAAGCATGTTAAAAGGCACCAGCAAAAAAAAAACTGTGAGATCAATGTACCTAAGATCCATGTAATTCAGCTTTCTTCAATCGTCTTCTGGCATTCTCGAGAAAAGGACTGGGATAGTTTTTTGTTGCTTTTGTAAAACTGGACTTTGAGGCATACCCACTTTTCGCATCTTCCGATACAATTACTTTTGAAACAAAGACGTGAGCTTTTCTTAGAAAGTCCTCCACGAATGCATCACTGCGCTTAGGCAGATAGCCCTTGAGGGTTTGGCGTAGTCACACAAACCAAACCAAGCATTGAGTTTTATATTGTTTTCATTATAACTATTAACAGAATCGCTAGTTCACCAACCATTACAGAATGTCAACTATTACTTTTAATAACGAGCAGTTTCGGTTAAAACCAACGAGAAGATGCAAACTTATTTGATTTACCTTTGACTATTATTTAACTGGTTTTACAATGTAAATAATGCCTTAACAAATTGAATCAGCCGAAGGTTCAGAAAGAAAGTACAGTCGTTAAATTATGTTAAAGAAAAGAAAACAAAAGCTACAGAAAGGAGGAATTTTTTATCCCCCTTCCTTTCTTTTGTTGGAGTACAATAGGATAAGAAGATTTATTGTCAGGAAAAAATTGTTAAAATATATATATGCTATCAGCCTTTTATTAAGCTTTTATTTTGCCTAAGGAAAATTGAATTCGTTTTCAGCTGAAATATTATAGAGTATTAAAAATCATGCTAATATAACGTTCATAAATTTTACATTTATAAATTTATAAACTTGCGTTGCATCTTTATTGATTTGAAGCATTTAGCAGATATTTATTCTATAAAGTTAGACAAAGTAACAATCGTGTGGTTGGGGAAGATTTTAATCAAGACTCCGTCGATTTCGAGAGCAAACGATTTCGAGAGCACGGCCTTTGGGAATAAAATAGTAACGAAAAATGAAAAATTGAATTAATATAATTTTAAAGACCTTGGGAAGGACTGGATTGGAATTAAAATCATTAATTATCCAAGATGAAACATTTTGGATGCAAAACACTTCCCGAAATTCTAATTCACCATTGAAAGAAGCTTTTTGAATAATTTTTGCACGCACAAAATTTAAATTTTGATTAAACTTCCAACCATGTTAATCTGTCGAAAACGCGCTTTTCAGACTTAATATTCGTGTTCTTTGAATCCTAATTTGGACTTTGCGTCTGCAAGAATTATCCACAAAGCTTCTTCTATTGGTCAATTGGATGTTTTTGAAGATTTTCACATTCACAAAGATTTATCTTGTTTATTTTATGACTTTAATTCCGATCCAGTCCTTCCTAACGCTTTTAAAATTCTATCAACTTAATTTTTCAACTTTCGTTATTATTTCTATGGAATGATTTCAGATGGGGATGCTTTCTCTTTTGCTTTTATCATTTTCAGTATATATACAACCGTGGCTTTACCTTCGTTGTAGATTTCCTTGCTCCTGATGAGGAGAGATCTGTTCCTGGTTAATCTCGAAATTCCTAGAGCCTTGCCTAAAATTTACGCAAAATCCAAGCTGCTGTTTTTTTTTTTTTATTTTGCGTGTTGCCGTTCTGTCTCGAATTATTGCTATGTTATCTTGAGGTGAAATGCAGTAACCTCTGGATATGTGTTATTTTACACTGAATTCCTAGAAGATATTCTTTAGAATTTTTCTACAATGAACTTTAAACCAATAACTTACTGGCATACTTATATATCAATATAAAGTTTCAAACACCATTATTTTGTCTGCTTGATTTCTGTTTGGCTATGCAAAATCAATTGAAGGGGCTTATCAAATGAAAAAAAAAATACTTAATCGTGTGTATATGTTATATAATAATGAATTGTTTAGATTTCATTATGTTTCTTACAAAGCTTTTCAATAACTTCCTTGTATTCTTTCATGACCACATTTCATTTGGGACTTGATTAATTTCATTTTTACTTTAGAACTACATTTCTTTCCCTGTTTGATAACACATATTTTTTTCCAAAGAAAGCAGATATTTTAACGCTGTTAATGGAAGAAACAGTAAAGAAAATAATACTATTATTATCTTGACTATAATATCTCGAGTATCAGTTACACATGTACGAAGTAAAAAGGAAGTATTGTAATCGCGCAAAATTTCGGGTATCATATTTCAACAGAAATATCCTTTTGACCGCTATAGAATGCAATTGAACGATGTTTTTGCGTGACATCTGTACCTAAGGATGGAATAAAGGACTTTTTTTCCCCAAAAAAATTATGAAACTGAATTAAAATGAATTCTGAAGAGATTTCTTTCGTGGCATCTGTGCGTGCGTACGTATGTATGTATCTCGCATAATTCAAAAACGTGAAGCCTCAGAACGCTGAAATTTTGTATATAGGACTGTCATAACATATAGATCTGCACCTCCCATTTTAGTTGAAATTGGCCGCACTAAAACGTATATAAATATGTATATATATATATACATCCACTCTGTTACTCGACTTGTTGATCTGTTTCTTTATTCTTATATGCTAGTAAATTAAGCACTTTTTGCTTAAAAAATGATTGAATTATGTTGTCTTTCTCTTCCGGTTAAGGCTTTTATGCCTTTAATAAGTGTATATGCAATATTTGTAGAATTATCAAAAATTTAAAAGTTGTTTAATTGCGGCTAAGCCTAATTATTATTACCATAGCAGCCATCTTTGTTTACATTTGAAACTTGGCAGAATAGTGTATTTGTTGCCAAATGGAGAAACCAAGCTTCGCAACGACAAAGATAATGACTTCTTTTATTGCGAATTAAATCATGCTTAAACCATTCTGAAATTTATTCGAGGAGATAAGGGTTTAAGATTTACTTCGTAATTTTAATATGAATATTTTGAGTTTTTATGCATTTCTGCCTTGTCGCGAAGTGAGAATTGAATTAATTGAATGAAACATACTGAATCGTCTGTGAAAAACTGTTTCTTTTTTGGTTTGTTTGTTTAATTTCTTATCGTTTTGGATTTATTATAGTCTTGGAATGTGTATGTAATAGAATATGTGGCAACGATTAGATAATTCTGAGATGATATAACTTTATGTGTATTCCGAGTTATAAAATGAATGAGACTTAACGCCGTTAAGGTAACCTAGCGCCAGAGTTTCGCTATGGTAAACAAATATAATAAATTTTAAAGAGTGTATTTATTCTTTTTTGATTTATGCTCTATCGGCGAAGTAGATTTAATTCAATCTAATACGTTTAAACGAAATGCAGGAAATAAATGCGTATAATTTAATATCCCGCACAAGGAAATCATGTGGTGTATAAATCATATTATTTAAATGGCAATTACACTTAAATTAGCAAAAACACCTGAGCATAAAAAATTTTAAATATACGTTTTTTTTTCTTGTTTCTTGCATAATGTCCACGAACAACTTAGACGATTATAAGACCTGAAATGTTGAAATTAGAAGTCTTTCTAAAATGATATAATTGCACAAACAATCTTGTAACTATAATTAATACCAAACAATACACGCTAACCAAATATAACTCTTTGCTCGTTAAAA
>KK117518.1:113995-125766 GCA_000611955.2 Stegodyphus mimosarum
AATTCAAATATTAAATAACATTTGGTATTATTTCTCTTATCAGGACCGGACCCAGAAATATATGTATGCATGTATGGATGTATGTATGTATATATATATATGTAAGCCTGAATGTATACACATACATGCATACTCACGCATATACAGTCGTACATTTCTGAATCCGGTCCCCCATAGCAGAACAGTTCTTAACCTTTTCAACACTTAGAACATTAGAGTAATTGCATGAGGTACTGAAGTTTAGCAATATATATGACTGTAATAAATTTAATATTAAAAATGTTCAAACGAGAAAAATTGTGAATAAGAAATCTTATTTCACTTATTTCTTTTTTATATATGGCATGAAAAATATGTTTCATATAAATTATACATTTAGCAAAATCATTTCTGATATTGTAATTAATAACTAACTGTACACGAATAAATGTTGTAGAGGCATGCTGTAAAAATAGTATCAATGCTATAAAATATATGCTGTAAAAATAATCTTATAAGGTATGCTATAAAATAGTAGTTTTATAGGTGAAATAAACTTAATAAAAAATAAAAATAGAAGCAATATAGAAGGTGGTCTAAAATTATTGAGCACATTTCGCATTTTAATTGCTTGCCACAAACAGACACCATACACTGCTCGACATTAAAAATGCAACACCAAGAAGGAGTGGTCAGAAAGTGATGAAATTTGGAAAAAAGACAGAGACAGCAAGCAGCAATAAGTGATCTTTATTTCAAAATGATAGTCAGAATACAGAGCGAGAACGGCGTCGGCTCAGTAGGATGTAGGACCACCGCGGACAGCGATGCACGAAGAAACACGTCTAGGCATAGAGTCAATAAGAGTGCGCATGGTGTCCTGAGGGATGGCTCTCGATTCCCTTTCAACTATTTGCACAGTTCGTCTTCTGAAGGAGGCAGGGGCAGAGTCTGCAAACGGCGTCCAATCACATCCCACACATGTTCGATTGGTGACAGGTCAGGAGAGTACGGTGGCCAGGAAAGCATCTGTATACCTTGCAGAGCATGTTGGCAGATGCGAGCAACGTGTGGTCTGGCGTTAGCCTGCTGAAAAATTGCATTAGGCAGCACCTGAAGGTAAATGATTGGCACCGGCCGCAGCACATTGTCCAAGTATCGTTGGGCCGTCATAGTGCCCTGAATACGAACTAGAGGCGACCTGGAATCGTAGGCAATAGCGCCCCAAACCATTATGCCACGTTGTCGCGCGGTGGGGCGTTTCACAGTTACTGCCGGATTAGATCTATCTCCACGTCAACGCCACACAAGCATGCGTCTGAGAACGCGACGTTTCATCATTTTGTCATCCATATCGCTCCAGACCTGCACCATTCTAAACACTGGCGTCTATGCTGTAGGGTCAATGGCAGTCTTCTTACGGACGCCGTGAGTGAAGGCAACGTTCAACCAATCGACGGGAAACGGTTTTTGTCGACACGGGAATATCCAGGGTATCTTACAAATGCTGCAGAATCGCGGTACGAGTGACTTCCGGGATCGCCACAGCCTGACGGTAGATGCGTCGATCCACGCGTGCTGACGTCCATCTGGCTGCTCCTTCACCCCTCCTTCTTCCCACATTCCCTTGTTCCAAGCATAGCCGATGCACAATGCTCTCAGCCATAAGGGTATCAGCTGCGATTTGGCGTAAAGACCAACCCGCCCTTCTCAGTCCGATCACCATACCCCTAGTAAAATCGTCTATCTGCTGGAAGTGCCTTCGTTGACGGCGGCCTGGCATTCTCTCCTATTACACGTATCCTCCGGGACAAAAACCAACTTTCTTCGATAATTCGTCTGGCAGAAATAAGGCCACGAATATTGCCCATTTTGCAAGATCCTTTCCTGATATCTTACTTCACGTGCGTCGGAGAGCTGCGCATTTCACATCGTTCGCATAACACAGTGACGTGCGTCTACTCTAAAATTTGAATAAATTTCTGACCACTCCTTCTTGGTGTTACATTTTCAATGTCGAGCAGTTTATGTAAGTTATTTAAATGTTTAAAAGTTTGTTGCGTAAAACTGTTTTAAATTGTTTTTTCAAAAAAAAAATAAATAAATAAAATAAACATGCACGCACTCATTTTGTTCTTTTTTTCCAAACATGAAATGCCTTCAAGTAATTTTGGACTACCCTTTAAATTCAATATGCTTCGAACGAATTAATTTCATCACCTAAAGGAACAAAAGAATAAAATCCTGAATGACGCGTATAATGTTTCATTATATTTTGGTGCACTTCTGTTATCGAAATCGGACACAGCAATGTATGCATGCATGAATGTGTTCTTGTAAACATGTATATATGCATACGTACTTATGTATGTTTGTGTACATATATACACATGTCATACGAATATATATGTAAATATTTCTGATTCGGATCCCGATAACAAAAGCGTACTTCTGTTTTCTCTACCTCTTCAGTTTGCAACTGATACTGATGCCCTTAATCCATATAATTACTCGTACTTTAAATGCGATATAGCGAAAAGCACCTTTTAAGCCAGTACACGATTAATTAATTATTTTTCTCAAGTAAGTTAAATGTATAAGGCAAGGTGTAGAAGAACTCGAAACATGCACTTCCAAACCTTTTTGAGATTTTAAAGAATTAAATGATTCTCTTTTTATGCTTTACTAAAATTTCTTCAGTAAGAAATGTCAGTTTTAGTTAACACTTTTCATTAATTTATTTTCCACATACACAACGAATAATGCCTAATGAAATATTTCATTTTGAAAATTATTCAGTCAGATTTAGAACCATTAAAAAAAGGCTACATTTATGAGATGCATGAGCCACTTCAAGAAACATTTAACTGAGGGAAACGAAATTATTTGATTTTAAAAGTCTACAAATTCTACTTATCAGTTGATTTACATTTATTAAGTAACACGAGGATAAGTTGCTTTCCTTTGTTGTCACAGTTTTTCTTTTGCTATATTTCATCTGTGCTAGTCTTAATAAGAGAGTGCGATTTGTTGGAAAAACAGCCTGAAATTATTTTATATAAACCCTGGCTGAAAGCCAAAACGTCCAGACTTTATGGCGCCAATTGCACGGGATTCCAAATCTTTATTCAATCTTCTGCTCCAAGAAGACTAAAAGATAAGCATTGTTTGTAAGTTAAAATGTTAAACATAAACATTGAATAGACGAGATTTCATCCAACTCTTAAAGCGCATTAATTTTAAGGCACTGAGCAAGAACTAAATAGAAAAGTGTAACATGTTTAATTTATTAGAGAAGCCAAACTTTGTTATTTAAAATTTTGACATTTCTTATTAAATTTTATACCACTATATTCAAAATTATCAATACGCGGAATGTCTAAATTGTTATGTTATCTTAAACTGAGAAACTTCTCATTGGTGCAGATGGGAGTCTAGCTTACTTATCAGACATTTTTGTTATTTTTAATCGCATAAATTCAAGTATGCAAGGGCCGAAAGAAAGTGTATTAAACTCAACAGATACGCTGGTGGGATTCCAGAAACAAATAAATTTATGGAAGAATAAAGCTCAGGAAGGTAATTTGGAAACGTTTGAGTTAGTCCAAAAGATTTTAATAAAATTAATATTGTTATTCACAAAATTGTTGTTGACCATTTGACAACATTAGAGGGGAGAATTATTCATTATTTCTCAAATTTAGATATAAAAAGTTTGATTGGGTTCGTAATTCATTTGTGATAAAGAACACTTCTGTATTTGAATTAACTTTGAATGAAGAAGAAGAACAAATTTCGCTTTTTAATAATCCAGATTTAATTTTAAAATTTTCGGAAGCACCAATTAATTCATTCTGGATTAATATTAAATGCGATTATCGCACGATGACCAAAAAAGCTTTAAAATATTATAGCAGTTTTCTCAATCTTATTTCTGTGAATTCGCATTTTCAGTATTAACAACATAAAAACGAATGAAAGAACGATATTTAAATGTAAAAGACGATATGAGAGTAGGATTGTCATTTTTACCACCCAATATAAATGAAATTATCAAAACAAAATCAAGCTTAAATTTCTCAGTAAAAGTATTCTTATATTTAATTTGTAATTAATGCCTTAATAAGCGTACTGCTGTTTCTGTAGTGCACATTATTTTATTTTACATTCAAAATTATCATAAACTATTTTACACAGTGTATTATATGTAAATAAACAACATTTAAAGTTATCTTGTTCTTTGTATGCCGCCAAATTTTGAATTCGTTAAAAGTGTGCCGCGACAAAAAAAATGTTTGAGAATCTCTAAATATGCGCAGATATATCGTTATTAGATTCTTATTATATTTTATTAAGACTTGACAAGCATTTTGAAATAAAGCATATGCTTTTTTTTCGCTGAAAATTAATTTTACAATACGATTGTAAATATATGTTATTTTTTCCCTGATCAGAATTTTTTAACTTATAAACTAAAATGTACCTTTTTAAACAGCTTTCAAAAACCAAGGGAGGGGGGCGGTCAGTTCTACTGGGACAGTTCTATCTCCCGTTCTACTGGGCCGTTTGACGAAATTCAGATTGCGTTTTCCATGTCTCAAAAGCGCGATTTAGAATATATATTAACTTTATATATAGCATCATTCTAACATAGGTATTTTCACACAAAATCGGACTTTCATGAAATGACAAGCCAACGTTTTTAAATATTTCGATTCTACGACTCAAAGTAAATATTAAATATTGTAAAATTTGGTGCAAAATTTACGAAGAAATTCAAAAATTTATCTTGGCGTATTTTCAGTTTTCGCCAAGGATAATTTACTTGGCGAACTTCTAATTTATAGCAATTTTCTTCTAATTTTACTTTTCTTTTTTTCATTGCAGACGAGCGGAAAAAAGATTATCGTTCGTACTTTCAAATAATTTTAACAAAGATCGTAAGCCGCATTTGTGTTATTATCACTTTTAAGAAATATGCCAAATTTCAAAGAGCGCAAATATATAAATTCACGTATATCTTAGGAAATTTTGAATCAAAATCTCTCATTTTTTGCAGGTGTGCCTGGAAGTACAACTACTTTAAGATGATGGTAAAAATTTTATAGATTATAATTCAAAATATTTTTCTAAAAATTTACAAAAATTATTTTAAAATATAAATTTTAAAAATAAATCATAAAAAATAGGCAAATTTTATTTGTAATGATCCTAAATTTCGAAATGTGAAAGAAAGAATCATGCAAGTTTAATAAAAAAATAGATATTAATACATATATGTCAAATTCAATTAACATTGAGTAGCTAAAATTTTGAGAGCTCATTTTTTAAAAACTATTCGTGCAATTTTTACAAAATATAGTAGTTTGACATAATTTGAGTCGTAGAATCGCATTATGGAAAAACATTGCCATGTTTTTTTAGAAAACGTCCGATTTTGTGTCAAAGTACCTATATTAGAACAATGCTGTATATAAATCTGATACATATCCTAAGTCGCGCTTTCGAGACTTGAAAAACGCAATTAGAATTTTGTCAGTCGGCCCAGTAGAACGAGAGATACAGAACTGCCTTTTTTTCTTGCGCAGTGTACTTTACAATTACGCAAAAATTCAGCAAATATTCTCCTTATCTCGTGACCTCATTTAACCTTGACTAATCTTATTCAAAGGGGAGACACGCAGCCCTCATGTGCTTTATTACAATTAAATAAAACAGAGCAACCCTCCTCCAAAAAATCAAAACATTTCATATATCATTTATTTAGGCATTTTAAAATCCTAAATCATTAACTAAGAATAATATGAATCTTAAACAAACAATAAAAGGTGTATAGATTAACAATCAGTAATTTTATGTTATGAAGATATTTCAATCATATCGTGAAAAATTTGGGGAAAAAGATTCCCCAAATTTTTTTTCATCTAATTTGTTACGATGTAGGGAGAGCTGGTTTTTGTCAAGAAATTTACAACGTTTAGGTTTGCATATAATCGCCGTTGACTACCAATTTAGCTCTGAAAATTCATTTTTCTTTAAACTTCTGGCCGAGTGTTTAAATCGCTGAACACCGGTAGTTCCGACCTAGGTTTAATTTCATGTAATCGGGCTGACTGCATGAGCATTTTCGTGAATTTCCCAATGTGTAGCGTGTATACAAGCCACTTTTCTTTAGAAGGTCCTCCATGAAGGCATCCCTTCCCTTAGGCAGATAGCCCTAGTGTGCTTTACCATAATTAACTAAACCAAGCTTGGAAATTATAACTTTTCTATCCGCGATCTAGCTGCAGTCGCTAGTCTTTGATGCGCCCTTTTTGATTGAAATTCTCATATCGCTTACAACAGCAGTGACTACTACAACTAACAGATCTGAAACTTCAGAGATTTTTGCTGCTATGGAATGTATGTTTTCTTACAAATAAATACGATGTCTTCATCTTCGTTTGAATGAAGAAGAGGAATTGATGGTTTGTTCAGACGAAACAACGTCAGAAACACGAGAACTCACCATCGGTAGCCCTTGCGACTGAACTTGTTGAATTCCTTCTTCTGTCTTGGCATTATGCTGTAAAATTTTCTAAAAACACTTTTAAGTATTTCGGTCAATTGCTGCAATGCCTGTCTTTCTTAATATTTATTGATTTGTTAAAAAGCTTCTTTCAGCTTACAAATAAAAGTTGAAAAGCCTTAAGAATATATAGAAACGTTTTTTTTCGTAGCTCTCTCTAAATGAGACGGCCCACCAGCGGCGAAGCAGTAAAATCGCTGAACACTGGTAGTTCGGTCCAAGGCTCGAATCCCGTGAATGAGCTGACTGCTTGGGCGTTTTCGTGGTTTTAACCTCATGTATGATGTGTTCACAAGCCAGTTTCCCTTAGAAAGCTGTCCACAAAGGCAGATAGCCATCGAGGTTGCGAATGGGACTATTCGTCGTGGCCGTTTCGCTGTCAAAACATATTTTTCTTTACATGACTTAACTTTTTTTATTATATCTTGCCGTATTATATTAAGTTCATTTAGTTTAATAATTCTATTTAGTTTTATAATTTAATTTAATAAGCATTTCATATAAAATGTTTTTGTGTACAATTTTATACAACTACATCGTTACGCATGACATATTAATTTTACGAGAAAAATGCGTTTACAAGATTCCAAAGTAATTCCGTTTTCAATTCAGATTTCTTAAAAATGTCAATTTTCCTTTTAATTCAGATTTCATAAAAATGCGAATTTCCTACTTGCATGAGTGATTTCTCTGAACTAGCCAATTAAAATTTCCAGACATTTTGAAGAATCATGTAAATATTGTACCTGCATAATTTACAAATCGACGGTAAAGAGTACTTACTAAATTTAATAACATTTCTTCGATTACTTGAATTTCAACTTATGAAAAATTGAAATAAATTCCATAAAATCAAATAATTACAGCTTATGTAACGCTGATTCTTGGGTATAAGCCAAAAAAGCAAATAAACATTTCTGACATTCTAGCAGGATGTAAAATGAGCGGTAGCAGCAGGCACGATATCTAGAGAAATCGCCCGATAAAGAAAACAAAAGCAAACATACAAGTTATCCTCCAGAGAATATCGAAGAGAAAGAAGTGCCCTTTATATGCCTATTTACTACAGCAACTTATTCCATAATTCAGGAACCTTTTTACATCGATATCTAATACCCATTTAATATCTCTGCGTATATGTTTAGCAAGCGCTTAGGAAAACTTGTTGAAATAAAGATCTTATAGTATTTGATTAAAATTAATCGATTGTATATGATTTTAATAATTTACAGGCTTTACAGATGTGGAGTTTACATTTCCTACGATGTTTTGCTCTGCAGCAGAACTATCTCGAAATTCTCATTGGTTTCAATTTTCCCGTCTTATAAAATAGGAACAAAAGAATAGTGTAAATAAAAGTATAGTTGAGCTTTGCAGCTCTTTATTTTATATCCTTACAAAATACTGATAAAGTTTAAATCTTACTTACAATTTTCAAGCAGTATTGTTATTACCAAAATACTATATTTAAATAATTTAAAATTAACTTACTAAAAGAATAATTACTCATGCAATTGCAGCCGAATCTTTCAAATATTTTAATATTAAACGAGCCATTTCCACAATCATAACCTTTCTTTTACTTGTTTCTTATATAGTCATGTAAACAGATCATATATTCCTTCTTTTCTAAATAGAGGGTAGTACAAGCATTTCCCGTACCTTGCCACTAAACTCTCGTACCTACTCCTTTCCCTAGGAACAAGTTGCAAATGGGATTTAAAATGGATTCAGAAGAGATGTTTTCGTAATGTCTGTACGTACATATGTATCTCGCATAACTCAAAAACGAGTAGCCTCAAAAAGCTAAAATTTTGTGTATAGGAACTGATATAACATGTGGTTGTGC
Organism: Stegodyphus mimosarum; assembly: GCA_000611955.2. NCBI lineage: Eukaryota > Metazoa > Arthropoda > Arachnida > Araneae > Eresidae > Stegodyphus > Stegodyphus mimosarum. The sequence continues at coordinate 122,392 of KK117518.1, forward strand.
ACCTCCATTTTGGTTGCCATCGGCCCCACAAAATGTATAGAAATATATGTACCCACTCTGTTACTCGCCTCCGTGAGCTCAGTTTTTTATTCTTGTATGTTGGTAAATTGTGCATATTATGTTGTTCTTATCTTCCGGTTAAAGTTTTTTAAGTCTTTAGGTAATCTGAATGCAATAGTTGTAGAAGTATCAACAATTTAAAAGTTGTTTGATTGCGGTTATTTTTTTTTACTATAGCAGCCATATTTGTTTACTCTTGAAACTTTGTGAATAGTGAATTCAGTCAGTTTCTGCACCTTCAGTGTCTTTTTGCCCAGTGGAAACAAAAGTAAACTTTCAGCTTTGTATATCGAAAAATGTTTCCTTGCCCGTCGGCCGAATTGCTTGTTTTTGAGTAGAAACTCTAAAATATATCTAATAAAATTCGAGGAAATAAGTTTAAATGAAATACAGCAAAAACTGCATATAATTTAATATTCTGTATAAGAAAGTCATGATGTCCACATCAAATTTTCTTACTGAGGCTTTGGAGCGAAAGGTTGTTGCAATATTACGTACGTTCTTTATATATATTATAAAAAATTAATTTACGTTACTTTACTGTGTTTTTCTATGCAGTTAAGCCAAATTAAGTATTTACTGTCGAAAGAATTTTTTAAAGATTAAAATAGCATTAAAATAGTTATCGACGCATTCAGAAAGGTAATTACAATTTGTATTTCAAAGAAAAGGAGAAATAGTTTCCCACGTGATGCGTATTCAAAACTGTTGATGTATCGGTTCATAATGGGTCTGTCCTCTTTAGGAAAATCAATTCTCTCTTGGGAACAGAAATGTTTTCGTGGACAAAGATTCTTTCTTAAAAATTCTAAACGTTCTTTTGATAAGCATAATACGAAAGTTCTTTTAATACATTATGCAACTAGAATAATAGACCCAAACGATGCACGGAAACGGTTAAAAGCCATAATTTCAGAACACACCAATACATGCTACATTCAGATAACAAAACCTGTGATATATTTAAACTACTTATTAAAGGAAAACTATCACCTATCAGTAAGATTGACAATAAAACATTATTAAAATTAATTGCTTGTAATGTTGTTTACTAGATTTAAGTAATACACATTTTCACATCTTGAAGATGTATTAGTATGTCCTTACAGTAATGAATATAGTACATCGCAATATTTTTGTAATGGTAACAGTTTTCATCAGTGCTTTAGAATAAAAATTTGCTTCATTTACATGTAAAACACATACCCGAGGGGTATAAGATATTTAAAAATATGTGGGTCTTCGATTATTGTGGCTCACCAGCGGTCGAGCGGCAAAATCGCTGAACAGTGGTATTCAGTGTTGCCAGATCGCGTGATTTTTCGCAAATTTGCGACTTTTAACAAACTTGTGCAACTAAAATTTTAGTATTTGCGATTTTGCGAAATTTTTGTGACATCCATCATTTTCTTATGCTACTTTTTGAGACTTCAAAGATTTTTTTAATGTATCGTAAATTGCGTTTAAAATAAAATAATGTATCAATTAAAAATGATTTATATTAAAAAAACAGTTTATTTAGGCTTAAATAGAAGTTGGAATCTGGAAATCTTGTTTACATGTGTGGCTTTCCATTTCAAGGCTGCATGTCAAGGCATTCAGATTGCCTAGTCTGACGCCAGTATAATAAGGAGGTAGGGGAAGGGGAAAGAAAGAAAAAAATCTGCTTCGGACCTCTCACCTTCCCCTCCTCGACTCCGTGTGTTTAGTTTTTAAGTCAGCCCCGCCTAGTTCTGTGGTGGTAACGAATTGAACAAAAGAACTTGTAGCTTGCGCGCCATATATTAGGTACCCAAACAGAGAAAGAAATGAATTCTTCTGATTATAAATATTGCTAAGAAGTAAGCAATGGAAAGACTTAAAAATCAAAGATATACCATTTTTCTAAATAACAACACAAATTTAACAGTGAAAGAACAAAACTTGCTTAATCAGAATCTGAAATGAATCCACCAGGCAGAACTGAAATCTCATTGAAAAGCATTCCTCAATTAAAATGTTCGCATTTAAGCAAAAAACAACAATGAATTAAAAACTTAACTGCCAACTCAAATAATTTAGCCTTACTGCGCTAACAGTCTAAACATGAGGAATCTCTTAAGAATGGATATGCTCAAATGAATTTAAAAATAGAGGCCAAAATTACATGATAATTAATTAAAAAAAGAAATGAACATTTAAATAGTTAAAAAATGAGCAACACAGCTTTAAAATTTTCCTTAAAGCTAAGATATGTATTAATTAAAAAGATTAAGAATCGAATAAAGTCTGTTAACTTACGCAACCAATAGACAGTAAATATGTGATGAGGTCATGTGAGCATGCGCAAATGTGACGTTACAAAAATCACATGATCTCTACCGTCATTTGGGAATTTTAAGTCTTCTTTTGTTACTTTAGTTGAAAGATTTTTGGCAACACTGGTGGTTTCGACCTGGATTCCATTCCAGGAGAACGGGCTGGATGGATGAACGTTTTCGTAGTTTTCCTTAGGTCTAATGTGTATACGAGCCAGTTTCCCTTAGAAACGTCTCCACTAAGGCATCCCATCCCTTAGGCAGATGGCCCTAGTGAGCTTTGCTATAATCAACTAAGCCAAACCGAGAATAATTGAAAATTGATAGCATATCGTTTTCACATTTTTTTGCATTTGCAAAATCAATGCTGAATATCCTTAGCTGACAGTGGAAGTATCGTTTTTATTATATACTGCTTCAGTGTCTGTTCGTCGCCGATAGTTTATTGGTTGTTTGCGTAACAGTAATTACGAGGTATTTATTTATTTAATATTAAAAATGCAAGCGTTTTTTATTTTTACAATTTATAGCATCATTTGAAGAACATACTGTTACGGATTTCGTATTTATTTAGCTATTTATTATTTAGGATTGTAATTAAAATTGCTTTATTTTCCCATGCAATGCAGACGAGTTTTGAAGAGAATCCTACGTCGGAAAAGTAAAAGAGCCGTGTGCATTTAATATTAAATTATTTATTATATGCGGCTTATTAAAAATGATGGAAAGCTCTACACAAGAAATGTTATGTACAAAGAGATCTTTCACATGCGAATTAACATTTTGTTATTGAAATCACCTTTATTTATTGAGCTAGCGGTGGCTCTTAAGAAATGTACTGCCAGTGGTTTCCTTCATTGCATTTTACTTTAAGCAATTAAGCAAGTAGAAGGGGGAAACCCCGTGGGGCAGTAAGCAAAGGGGCGTCCTCGCCGCCGCCTGCCTTGGGTAATTCAGTTTGAATTAGCAGACACCTTTGCACAAATCATTTTAATTACGATTTATAATATCTAGAACA
>KK117518.1:125815-179389 GCA_000611955.2 Stegodyphus mimosarum
CCGGCTCTTCCATTATTTTATGTTTGTTGTATCAATATTCAAAGCTTTCTACTGAAATAAACTTCAGTTATTGTAAGAGCACCAACATACACACACATAAGAAAATGTACTAAAGGAAGTCTTTCCTTTCAGCAGCACTTCTTTTACATATGAAGAATTCACCCTCCATCTCCTAGACTCATGTAGCATTTCCACAGCAAAGTATCACTAAGTGTATTTTCCTTTTCGAAATGAATTCAATTATATTTCCCTTTTTAAAATATACCGAAATGCTCTTATCCAAAAACTGAGATGGAGCTCTTACGTCATTTGCCTAGCTTAAATCCTTGCCTTCGAACTGATTGCTATTTCTAACAACAGTACTGGCTGCGCTTTGATGGAATTGCTTGATGTTTGTATTTGATTTTTATCTTCTGTGAATGATTTCGCTGTCAAGTTAGGTTTGTCCTTTTATCCGTGTAAAAGATGCGTGAGCCAGTTTATTTTTGGAAGTTAATTATACGAATTTTTCCTGATTTAAACAGTTTTTTGCTCGTATTTCCCAGTCTGTATAACTTAATATGAATACTTCATTTATAAGAAACAATGAGCATTATTAAAAGTCTGGACCCGTATAAAATGTATTGCATTTTATCAAGGATTAATTTCTTGTTTGATTTTCCTATCAACAAAACATACGCAGTATGAATCTTAGCAGTTATAATCAAGTTCATGTTTATGAATTGACTTCAAAAAGCGCCATTTTTATTTCATTGCTGTAAAATAAAATTTATGACAACATTTTCTCTATATTTTGCTGTTATTGGTAACATAAAAATCTTACCATTACTATTATTTTAGATTTTTTTGGAGGGGGGCTTAAAGTAGCTAGTTAGTGCTGTTTGTTTCCATCACTTCTTAGTTCTTGCAAGAATTTAATTTGTGTATTTATATACATAATTTACTAAATTATTTTATTTATTACAATAAGAGTTTCATCAGTTATCACTAGGCCCACCAGGGGCCGAGCGGTAATGTCGCTGAACACTGGAAGTTTGGTCCGAAGTTCGAATCTCGCGAACGGGCTGGCTTTATGGGCGTTTTCGTGGTTTTCCCCATATATAACGTGTATACGAACCAGTTACCCTTAGAAAGTCCTTCACGAAGGCAATCTTCCCATTAAGCAGATAACCCTCGAGGCGTTGCTGTAATCACATAAACTAAACCAAACCAAACATCAATTACCACTGGAAGAGAAAATGAAGAATGAATCATCGCCATTGATTTCAATGGGATGAAATAGTACAGGGTACATTTTTAACTTGCTTTTAATATCATATTAATTACCACGAACAATTTGAAGATGAGTGAAAAAGGTCTTTGGAATTTTATTGAAGTCTTGAGTGCTTCAAATAACTTTAAGTTAAAATGACAATATTTTGAATCTTATAAAGTCATTTAGACTTTGTACTAAAACTTTTCCATGACTAACTATTTTCATTTACTTGTGAATATGCTCACACTACAATCATTGGAATATGCGAAACTTACTGTTGACATACGTTAGATATATGTTAAATGAAGTTCATGTGTTAAATAAATACAAAATACATGTGTTTGCATGCAGATTTGTCTGCTAGATATGATTCAGATTCTTAGCGTACATCTTCTTTCTGCTTCGAATTTCATAACTGACTTTCGTAACTGAAACCTATTCGGTTTTCTTGGTTTCGGTTGCTTCTTTATACGAAGTAAAGGAAGTATTGTAATCACGATAAACTTCAAGTATCATATTTCAACGAAAATATCCATTTTGACCGCTATCGAATGCAATTTAACGATATTTTTGCATGGCATCTCCACTTAAAGACAGAACAAAGAACTCGTTTTCCCAAAACGGGTTATAAAATGGATTTAAAACGGTTTCAGAAGAGATATTTTTCGTGATTTCTGTACTTACGTATGTATACGCATCTCGCATAATTCAAAAACAAGTATTCTCAGAACGTTGAAATTTTGTATATAGAACTGCTATAACGTAAAGTTGTGCATCTCCTATTTTATTTCAAATCGGCTGCACCAAAATACCTATGCCGAGACCCAGAGCGGATATATATATATATATATACGCTCTGTTACTCGGCTCGGAGAGTCTAGTTGTTTTATCCTTACATATTGGTAAATTGTCCAATTTTTGCTTTAAAAAGGATTGAGTTATGTTGTTCTTATCTTCCAGTTAAATGCATTTAGGCCTTTAGTTAATCTGCAAACTGTAGTTGTAGAATTATGAGCAATTAATAAGTTGTTTAATGTGCAACTAAGCCTAATAGAGCATGCCATATTTGTTTACATTTGAAACTTAGCATAATAGTGAGTTAGGTTTTTTCTGCACCTTCAGTGTCTTTTTGCCGAGTGGGACCAAAAGTGAACTGTCACTTTTGTGCACCGAAAAATGTGCCTTCTTGCTGACCGAATTACTTGATTTTGCGCAGAAACTCTAATTTTAATTCTACAAATACTTTTTTTAACTGTTTTAATTGTATTTGGTACTTTATTTTTGCTATATTTTTCAATTTTTAATGAAGATTTTTTGAGGTTTTTATGTACTTTTGCTATGCCGCGAAGTGAGAACGGAATTAATTGAATGTGAAATATATCTCTAATGAAATTCGGGGGAAAAGGTTTAAATGAAATGCAGCAAAATATGGGCATAATTTAATAGGCCGTAGAGGGAAGTCATCTGTTGTCCACATCAGATCTTTTTCCTTCAAGAAACGGTATTCAGTATATTTAATTAGTTTTGTCGTGGCCTGCTTATACGTATATGCTTCAGTATAGTTTGATTATACATCTAAGCTAATACGCTAATAGCGCTAGTAAGCTAATAACCTCTTTCAACCTTTGAAATACTTAAAATACTGTAACACCACCTTATTCATGAGGTACATATTCGAAACAATAAAGTATTTATCTTGCTAGTACAGTCCTAAATGCTTTTAGCTTTTGAAGACGTATCTACCAAAAGTTAAATTTATTTTCGCACATTCAAAGCATTTATGAAGAACAATTAAACGTTTAGAACAATTTTGGCGTTTCGAATGGTTTGGGGTTACCATATAAAGGGGAACCTAGTTCTCCAATACAAATGATGATACGAAATGACGGGAAATACGATTATGATAGCTGATCGGTTGTTGAAAACGAATAACTTACAGTTTTTTGTGAAAGAAGGAAAACAAATCATGCGTCTTTCTTTCAGTGGGAAAGCAGGTAGAAAAATTACTCGAAACAGTTGTTCGTTTGGTGTAAATGGATGTGTGATAACAGCCTTAACATGATTTCGTTAATGGAACATCACGAATTTGAAATCTAAATACTTATACCATTTAAGATCTTGTTTATCATTAAGATATGTTTTATAAGCCAGTTTAAATACCTTTTTGGTTTGTAAATAATGCAAAATATGCATTCAAATTTTCGTTTTAAAATAATGATGTTATAAATTCTATATTTCCAAAGAATTACAAGACGACAAGCTCTTAAATTCTATCATAAATATAAAAAACTGAATCTTAAAATTAAGCAATGTTAAATAAATGCAATAAACGTTAAATTTGATGAATGTTAAGTCTAAATAACGGGCCCAGAAACGACCCAACGGTAAAGTCGCTGAACACAGGTTCAGATTTATTACTGTAAGCGTTTCAAAAGTAACTGATTCTAATCTTTCTTCTCAAAGCAAAAATAACAAAATTCACCCTTAGTGGTCCGTTTTACAAAAAAGCATTAGTATTTAAAAAAGGTATCTGTATAGTTTTGAAAAATTTGACACAGCTTCTCGATTATTTTCGAATGCCAATGTAAATCGGAATGTTGCTTAATTTTAAAACTCATTTTAAATTTCTCCTATTTCATGTTTTAATTTACTGATTTTTTCTTACTTGTACGATATAAAAAGGAAGTATTATAATCGCGAAAAATTTCGGGTACCATATTTCAACGAAATATGGCAATATCTATTTTGGCCGCTATCAAATACAATTTAACGCCGTTTTTGAGTGACATTCGTAAGTAAGAACAGAATAAAGGCCTCTTTTTCCAATCCCTCCCCAAAAAATTATAAAACTGATTTAAAATAGATTATGAAGGTATATTTTCACGGTGTCTGTGTGGACGTACGTACGTATATATGTATTTATTTCGCATACTCAAAAATGAATAGTCTCAAAACGTTGCAATTTTGGATACAGGACTGCTATAACATGTAGATGTGCACCTCCTATTTTGGTTGCAATCGGCCGCACTAATAGTATATAAATATCTACTCTGTTACTCGGCTCCGTGAGCTCAGTTTTTTTATTCTTATATGTTGGTAAATTGTGCATTTTTTGCTTTAAAAATGATTGAATTATGTTGTTGTTATCTTCTGGTTAAGGTTTTTATACCCTTAGTAAATCTGCATGCAATATTTGTAGAATTAACAATTCAAAAGCTGTTTACGTGCGGCTAAGCCTAATCATTTTTCTCATGGCGGACATATTTGTTTACATTTGAAACTCAGGAGAATATTGGATTTGTTGGGAATCTAGAGAAACTAAGCTTCGCAGCAACAAAGATAACGCCTTCTTTTACTATTGCGAATTAAAACATGCTTAATGCGTTCTGAAATTTATTCGAGGAAATAAGTGTTTAAGATTTACTTCGTAAATTTAATATAGATATTTTGAGATTTTATGTATTTTTACCTTATCGCGAAGTGAGGACTAAATTAATTGAATGAGAATTGAATCGTCTGTGAAAAACTGTTTCTTTTCTACTTGTTTAATTTCTTTCACACATCGTTTTAGATTTATTACAGTATTGGAATACAAGATATGGCAACGATTAGGATATACATAATAGGATATACTCCAAATGATATACATAATTTTTATGCATTCTATTGAGTTATGAAATGAATGAGATGTAACGCCGTTAACTGAAGCTAGCGCCAGTGTCGCTGTGGTAAAAAAATACAGTTAATTTTAAAGAGTGCATTTATTCTATTTTGGTTTATGTGCCGTCGGTGAAGTAGATTTAATTCAATCCAATAAGTTTAAATGAAATGCAAAATGCGTTCAATTTAATATTCCGCACAACGAAGTCATGTGTTGTACACATCAGCTTTTGTTTTGTCAGAGAATATTCCTTTGTTGTTGAAACACGTTTCATGTATATGCATGTTTTAATGTTTTAAAACTTCCGTCGTTTAGTACAATAAATATTTTTGCATATAATAATAAAATACTTGGAAAAATAATGTTCTACAAGTACAACTGCTTCATAAACACAGTACTTCGGTTAGTTAACATCAAACCAAATCATTTTAAATTATCTTGCCGTTATTTACAACAATCCTTCAGGAAATTAAAGTATGTATTAAAGACCTGATATCTAATCTTTTATCCCTAAATTTATTCGGGCAATGATATAACAGTTTCTAGCATAATTTAGTCAGTATAAGCTTTGAAAGAGCTTCCCTCGATTAAAAATACTTTTCAGCTATTGGACAAAGTGTTAAAACGGTATCGAAAGATAAGTGCGCACGAAAACGTAAATCTCACATTCGACCAATCGCGGCTGCGGAAACACTTGTCGCGGAGAAAGCTTCAGTTTCGTTTCATCGTAGGCGATAAATCACCAAATAATGGTAACCCAGCTTCTTCCGAGTTTATGCTGGAGAGCCAATAAATGGCCGAGAGCCGTCTGCTGCGAGAGCAGACGACATCAAGCGGGAGAAATGATTCCATGTCGCTCCTCGATCTCTGAGCCGCGCTATCGTGTTGCTTTGGTTTCCGAGAGATGTCGAAAGTACTGCCGGCAAAGTTCGACACAGTAAAATTTGTTCTAATAACCAAATGTAACGTAAGCATTGGAGAAAACGATTTTTTCAGAAGACATATTTTGGAAATATGGATTATCAAATGAAACATTTAACTTTCGCCAGAATTCAAACTTTGGTTTTGTGTGGTGCATGCTTCTTCACCCTTGGGTCCGAGGGTATTCTACCTCAAGGTAAATTTAAATTTATAACTAATAAATAAGAGTTATGTTGGGATTAAAGTAAACTTTTCGATAGCAAAATAAATTTTAAAAGGAATTTAATCACTTGACAGAAGTAAACTAATTGAATAACGGACAATACTCCGGAAAGTGGGATGCGAACGAATTACATTTAGGAACAAGAGAATACTGTGTGAACTGAATCGTGTTAAATAATTTATTGTTACTTCTATTACACGATGTTATAGTGATAAATTAAATATTCTAGAATAGAACTGACCGTAAGTTTATAATTGATTATAAAATTACAAACTTAAAACTTTATCTTACGTCACGATAAAATGAAAAACTGGGCTTTAATCAGTTATAAATGAAATCGTAACATTACTCATAAACGAGTCTCTGAGTCTCTCGGGATTAATTCTAGGATCTTTAGTTATCCAGAATACCTTAAAATCATGTAGAAGCTCTATGCAAATCGCGTTACTTTGTGCTTAAATTATTTTAATGATATTTTGATACCTGGTGATTAAATAATTTAAAAATCAATTAATTCCTAGTAATTCGGATATTAATGCATGATTTTGTTTGCGTTTAAAGTGCAATGGAACTAATTCAGCGGTGGTTCTTTAAAGATATTTCTTAAAATTTCTCAGAAAATGTACCAATCAGAAAGACATTTTAATTTTCTTATCTAATACCTTTTATTTTTTTATTACTGAAGAAATGCGACTCTTTCTTTTCTAGCAGATGATATATTCCAACCTCTTACTCTCTGCATTTCTTATCTGATAACTGTGGTTACATATATGAACGATGTTGGCAATACATCTAGATGTCTTTGACATCGATTTCAGAAATCATTAAAAATGAGATGCTACACAGAGCTCAATCCAATAACTTAATTTCAAGACTATTTTCCCGAGAAGTAGCGTGGTATCGATTGTTTCAATAACAACTGCAGAAATATCGGTATAAATTGTATAATGAATCTTTTATTCATTCTGTATGCCTCGTGTGTTTGTTTCAATGTTTCAAATCCAATTTTCAATAATAAGGATATCCTTAAATGAGACCTTTCTTTGCTCGAGTTAAAATAAATTCCATTCCTGTTCATTTAAAATTCAGAACAAAAGCAGTTTTTCCCAGTAAACTTAAAGATGGGTTGAAATGAATTAATTTAATTTCATTATTTCCTATAAAATATTGTCATTTTAAGAATATTACATTTTCAAATAATTTCTAATCACACATTATCAAATGGGAATTATTTTGTACATGTTTATAAACAAGACGTAATAAAAATGCGAAGCAAATGATAATTTATAAAATTATTTAATATTATATAAAGGAAGCATTTTCTATCACATTTCTATTTCTAGGTAATAAGATGAGACTACATTAGTAAATTTAATGTATTTCTCTTTCTCTAGTAGAACTAGTCTTCTATAACTATCAGAAATAAAGAACTACGATATTGCTTAATCCGAAAGTAATGTTTATTTACTGTAAGCTATGAAGTATCCTTTACCACGAGAGCATTTAAAATATCGACTAATCAAAATACAAAACACTGCAACAAAACAAGAAATAATTACATAAGCCAACGTTACGTTCATACGTACTATTATACAAACTTTATGGTTCTAATTCAAATTGCGATATCATTGTAAAGTAAAAATAATTTAAGGTAAAAGCATTGTGAACTTTTTCAATTATCTCTTTCTTGTATTGCACCTAATGAAAGATTTTGAAATTCGCTTATTAAAGTATAACTAATGAACACTTTTCCAACGCAGCTAATTATTGTATCACGTGCAACTTGAATTCTTGACGAAGAATTTGCCAAAAATGGGTTATAGCTTAACAGCATCTCATATTTGTCAAAACTCAGGCCAATATAGTGTACGATTGGCATCCGTTTTTTACTTTGAGCATTTTTAGGAAAGCAGAATAGACGTATTCCAGGTAGCAGGCATATTCGGAATATGTTTAACCTTCAGAAGAATACAGCATAAAAACCTCTGCCGAAATACACAGCGAAACTTAGCGTTCAATTTAAACTAATTTTGTAATTAATATTAGCTTGTGGGTCTTCGATATATTCCTTTATTTATTGCGTATAGAAATGTATCAAACTATAAATTTTGAATAATATGGGATATTAGGTCAAGAAAACTACAATACAAAATTCCTAATAGTTTTATATAATATGCAGATAGAATCCGAAGTGCAGAATAATCCACGCTATAAAGCGAAAAGAGAGAAATTTCAACTCGTTCAGTAGCATACTAATTAAAATCAAAAATAAGCACTTTTAATTAACGTTGTTTAAAAATAGGACAAAGCAAACCCAAAATTTTTTATATAAATTAATTATTTGTTTTTTAAATAGTACCTTCTTGCTAGTGTAAGCAGCTCTATTTTTCCTGTGTTGAAAGAAATACTCGCCAAAACGCATATCTTGCTTTGAGAAATGTATATCCTAAGAAACTGCCCGACTACTGTGAAATCATCTACTACGAAGTCGCATCAGTGAAAGATCTCATTTAGTTCCTTAGTTATATTGTGGGAAATTTCATTTGAAAATAATGCTGTAGTATATGATAATTAAGTTTAACTAAATTTCTACATAAATTAAAAAAAAACAGAAAAAGTGAAAATCCGAACACTTTCAGATATGTTACAATCTGTTCTGCTTGTTAAAATTTCTGAGTGCCGTTATCGGAGACCTTTTGAATGATCTTCAGGTTTGTCTACACTCTTCCTTAGCTCGTAATTTACCAATGTGCTGTTACACTCACTCCTGCTAACCCATTTTGTTTTGTCTTTTTAGCTTGATTATTAAGCACAGTTTTCTTCGCATTTACACCATATACAACTCAACAGCAAAATTACAAAAATTTTAAAAGGAACATTTGTTTACAATTCCCGATGAGGTGTTAAGTGTTAGCATCATACACTTTTCTACTTTTTATTCAGTCGTTTCTTATTTTGTCATATCAATGTACAATTTTCTTACTACGTTGACTTGCAAAATTTTTTCTTTTTATTAATAACGTTTCGTATGTTAAATTTATTAATTAAATATCATGTTCTTCGCCCTTACACCACAGAAAATTCAGGTCAATAGCAAAATCAAAAATATTTAAAAAGAGAGTATTTTTAGAATTTCCGACAGACAATCTGGCGCGCTTACGAAAACAATGTTTTAATGCGTTTAGTGTTGCCATTGCTCGATTTCAAATAGTTGAGTTTGTTAAAAACTCATTCACGTTTTAACAAATGTGAAATATAAAATTCAAAATTCGGGTTTCTAGGTGCACATATTCGGGTGGAAGACCACGTTATTCAAAATTTTATGGTCCTAGGTACCGTTATCGTTTCACAGTGCGAGAAACATCCATATCTTCATACAGATTTTTCATTATTTAATTTCTTTAAAAGAACACAGGACGATAACGTTTCGTGGCCACAATTTGAAAAGTGATCTAGTTTCGAGATTAGCCTATTCAAGTTAATCCTTTTCTGGACTAATTAAGTACAGTATAAATCGAATGTTTGATTAGAGAGCAGGATAAATGTACGTAATGTTTACAGAACTTCCAGTGTGTTACTAAAATTATCAATGTGATGCAAAACGAACACTTCATGCGTTAATGCTCTGAAGTAATTGCATTCATTTTGTACCGCGAGAACATAAACTTAACCTGTACTCGAGGGAAACGCTTCCATTTTCTTTTAGAGAGAAGAATGTTGTGAAAGTGATTGCCATATTACCCACAAGTCTTTTCTATAATTTGAGAAAAGAAGCACGAAATACCACAGCCACAATATAACTTGTCTTAAAACCATATGACAGGGAACACATTATTACATGTTCATTACACGACATTTTAAAGTAGTTTTAAATTTTACAATTTATTCTCAGCAAAAGGTGAATCTTAAAATTATTTTAATTAACTAAAAGTTTGTAAATAGAAAGGTTTACACGAAATCACTAATTCTAATATCTTAATGACGCCCGATGGGCAATGTTGATAAATGAATATAATTTTTTAATTATTCTTACATTTCTCAAATCTTATATTTACACGAATAGAAAATACATGTTTTATTCAATGAGTAGAAAACAAATGATTTTTCTTCGTATTTTTGAATTTGATATTTTGTTGCAATTAAACGTAAGGTGTAATAATATTTTAGGTTAGGAATTTTGTATTGATTTAGCTATTTTTAGTAGAATTGTAATTAAACTGTTTCATTTCCTCCTGCAATGCAGCGCGTGACGACTTTTAAGAGAAAGCTACGCCGGACATGTAAAAATACAAGAACACGCGCGTTTAATAAATATATATCTCGTACTTGTTTTTGCTATCCAAAAAATCAAGAAAATACCAGGATGGCCTCATGCATGACTAGAAAAGCTTATAAAAGCTGGAAGAAAACATCTCAATTCAGTTGTTGTTTTAGCGAACTATAGTTGTTTACTTAGTGCTGTAGCGACGCATTGTAGCGAGTTCAATGTGAGATCGGATCAGCTTTCTATGTACTTTGAATTTGAGTTCTGTTTATATTTTAATAGCTTAAACTATAACTACTGTGAGATATTGCACTCTTGTACGAATATCTCCGAGGAAATTTTATCATTTTGTTTTATTTCTTGGATTAAGAATAAAAACATCTCAGTTCAGTCGTTTTAAGTGAACTGTTGTTCTTTATTTCGCTGCTGTAATTTTGAGATCGGATTAGCTTTCTCTGTGTTTTAAATCGGGTCCTATTCAACGTTCCAGTAGTTTAAAATATAACTACTGTGTGATATTGTGCGAATATTTCTGAGAAAATTTCAGCATTTTGTTTTATTTCTTGGGATAAGAATAAATTTTATTAACTTTCTATCGATTTGTGCATTCAGTCCATTACGCGCCGGTAGCCACGCAACATTTATTTTTAAAGTCTAAAAAGTCAAATATAGTAAGTGTGAGGTTCATTTTTTTAATCTTTCTTTGGGTATTTTCGAAATGATATGAAAGTTTAAACTTCAGGATTTAGATTTACTGTCTTAAGTAGTAAACCTCCGTAATTAACTTGCATACTTAGAATTTTATTCTAAGATTAGTTTTAATTTACGTATATTATGATTGTAATTTAACATGAACATTTTAAAATTAAAGAACAGAACTTCTAATGTGTCTTAAACAACGGCCCAGGCGATATAGTGGTTAGAAAATCCTATCTTGGTACCGAAGCGTTTGGGTTCGTATCACAGAGAAGACATAGTTGTCCATTCATAGACATAGTCAAATATACAATTCATCATACAAGTCCTTCATAGAAAGCAACAATGGCCACCTATTAAGTGTCTCCACAACAAAATGGTCGTCACTTCTAGCCTTAGGAATGGTCAGTGCCGAATAGGCAAGGGTACGCTATTGGATTATATTTGTGAAATAGCATCAACAGTTAAAATTAATGAATGATTTATTTACATTAAAATGTTAAATTTAAAGTTTGTGAATATTCTTGCAAATAATTCATATGTTTTCAAATTAAGAGCTTACATATAATTTTCATTAATACATTCGTTTACTTGTCCAAAAGGGCGTCGTTTCCTCGAACGTTCTATTAATCTTGAAATGAGATTTTGCGTTGCCCATTATGTACCATGAATCACTTTTCAAATTTTTGCCACCAAATGCTATCGCCCTGTATTATTTTTAAAGAAATTAAATGATGAAAAATCAGCATGTATGTATGTATGTATGTATATCCCTCGCATCGTAAAAACGCGACGGTACCTAGAGCCATGATATTTTGAATAGCGTTGTCTTCCACCCAAACATATGCACCTGCAAGGCCAAAATATGTATTTTGGAATTTTAGTTTTCATATTTTGTATAACTGTAATGAGGGTTTCGCTAACAAAGCGATCTGAAAGCGAGCAGTAACAACTCTCTATGGAATAAAATATTTTTTTATCTCTAGCGCTCGAGACTCTCTGTCGCCAACTGTAAAGATATGCTGTTTTGAAACATTTTGTGATTTTGCTACTGAAGTGACGTTATACGACATAAGTGCTAAGAATGTGATGTCTGATAAATAAATTTAACGTATAAAACGTTAGTAATAAAAGGACACAAAAGCGTTTTGTAAGCCATTTTACTAATAAAACTGAACATTGATATGTTGAAGTGAGAAAAGACTGAAACAAAATAAAAACGATATACCAATACATAACACTACGTAGTTAATTCTAAACATAAGCTGCTAGGTTGCTTTTCAAATTTTTGTTATTTTGTTATTTTATAAACGGAGTCTAAATACTAAACCTAGCAGAAGTGAGTGCAACAGCAGACTGGTAACCTGTATGCTCGGCGAGAGCGTACAAAACCTTAAAAAGTCCTCTTGGGTGACCGTTAAAATCTGAACTCTTTCAGATTTTTTTTTACTATTGTCATTAACTTCTTGCAACATATTTCTCAATTTCGAGAGAAATTCTGTCTAGTGAAGATTTATTTCATTATTTTTGTTGCATTTAAATTTTCATACGGTAATTTTGATAACACCTTAGTAAATATTTAATATATGAAACCAAAAACCAAGCACACAAGATAAATTATAATACATAACACCATAATTTAAAAGCGAGAATTTACCATAAACGTTTATGTACATTCGTCATTCAAACAACGGTACTTCTTCTGTACTACTCTGTACTTGTTCGCACTCTAGTACTTGTATTCTGGTTGTACAGCATATTTGACTCAAACGGTAACATAAAGTAAATCCGAATTGAATGTCATATACAAGGGATCAAAACGAATAGCGAAGATTTTATTTACAAAAAATGCACAGTGCTATTTTAAAATTTTCAAACAAATCATAGGGAAGGAAATTTTCAAGCAAGGGTTCTAGAATTAAAGAAATTAATTTATCAAATAATAAAAAGAAATGCTGTTAATTCCTGTATGAGACCTCTACGGACCTCTGCCAATTCTGTACGTCTGGAAAAAGCTGAATATATAATTAGAAAGATGAGCATCAAAAGTAATATTTTATTTGTTTCTCCTTCTGTGTACATTATCCAGAACACGCACTTATTTTTAGTGCTAATTTCGCAGCTTTGCTGTTAAAGAGCGCATCTTTACAATGCCCCAATTCGCAATAAAAAAAACTTATAGAGCTAAAAGGCTGAATTTTCTGTAACTAAACAATAAATTGCTGTTGGTGAAGCATTTCAAAAATGCAGTTTTAATATAATTAACTCAGCCGAATTTGCTTATCACCCGTTATAAAGCTTTTGTTGTGCGTAATTTTATTTAGTAAACGTAACTGTATAACCTAGAGTTTCTGAAACTTTTCAAACTCGCAATTTAATTGTGGTTCATAGTGACCCCACATATATGAAATTGTTTTGACATTATTAAGGAAAAAAGAAATTTCTTGAAAACCATTAACGTAAAAAAGAATCTGAAAGGTTTCAGATTTAGAATTACGTCCAAAGGGGCCTTTTTTAACATTTTGTCTGTTACCTTTATTGATTAAATATCATGTTCTACGTCCTCAAACCATAAAATGCAGTTCAATAGCAATATCGCAAAATAATTTTAAAATAAGCATACATTTAGAATTTTTGATACAGAGTCTCGCGCGCTTGAGAATTTTGTTTTCGTACAGTGCTGCCAATCGTTTAGTTTTTTAATCAAAAACTTGTTGAAGTGTTACAAAATATTAAATCAATAATAAAACAAATTTCAAATTGAAATTAGAGCTTCCACATGCCCATATTCTATGGAAGATTACGTTACTCAAATTTCGATGGCTCTAGGTACCGTCATTTTATCACAGTACAAGAAACATACATATGTTCATGCAGATTCTTCATCATTTAATTTCTTTAAATATAATGCAGGACTCTAATATTTGGTGTCAACAATTTGAAAAGTGATTCGCCGTTTACAGTTTTCAGCGCAAAATGCCAAAACGCAACTAATAGTCCTTCAGGGCAAATTGCCTCTTTGGACTGATAATGAAGTAATAAAACATAATTACCGTATACTCCAGCATATAACGTGCACTTTCAGTACAAAACATAAGATCGAAATTTACAGGTTTGTGGCAGGTATAAAAATGACAGATTTAAGAATAAAAAATGAGCATAAAAAATTAGATTTCTATATGTACCTAAATGCTGCTTATTTAAAAGAAGAGACATACCTTATGAAATCAAAAATTTTGACTGTCAGATAACATGAAAAGTTCGTCATCTTCGTCTGCCGTTATATCCCCAGGCACGTCGCCGAATTCTGTTTCATCGTCACAGTCATTATTACTCTGATCCATAAATAAATAATCGTCATCATCCGTTCCCTTTTTCACCAACAACTAACACCTTGACTGCAGCGCGATTTCCATTTTATTTCTCAAAAGAAATGGCTTTGCATTTGAAACCAGTTCTGCGTTTGTTTCTTTCCGCGAAAGCCATATTTACTACCAAAAGGAGCGCTAGATCAACTGTATTTCAACTAAAGCAAATGCAATTTACTAAAGCCTTCCGTTTTCACTTCAAAATATCGACTTTCAATGACTACAGAAAGACAAAACATATAACTCCTAATTCCACTAATTCATTCAGATTAGAAGTACTCGTACTTCCGATTATATCCCCTTTTCTCAAAACTCTACAGAAGCATTTTGGGCATTTACATTGAATACATACTACTTTGCATACATTGAATAATACTACTCTTTGCAGGAATATTTACTCCGTCAAGCAATTAACCCACGCATATATTATTCACCTTTTCGCTCATTAATTCGTTATACCATTGTTCGAAAGATTAGGACAAATCTTCGAATAAGTGATCTCAGAAGATAAGAACTTCGTGAAGAACTATAAATGATACATGTGTCATTGCACATGTATCTTTTATAGTTTTTCAAGAAGAATTGGATGCGCTTTATACTGTGAATATATCTAAAAATTAACAAACAATGTAACATGAAATTATACATGCACGTTATACGCCGGAAAATACAGTTTGTAAAGTTACTATCAAATATTGGATAACTATGCATTAAATTCGTAATTAGAAATAAGTGTACTTAATTAGACACAAATCAGAAAAATAATTAAAAGTCTTTCTCGAACCATCAGTTTGAGATCAGATACTCTCTCTTCGGCCTTTAATAGTTTTCAACCGGCCGCCGAGATATTTCTGGTATATTCTACTTCCCGAAATTACTGGAAAGATACGAAGGTGGAATTACGGTTACAGCTAACATAGTGGTCAATTGCATTTATTCAATTTCAGTACATATTACAGTGATACAAGGACCGAATTCAAATGTCGCCAAATGGTCTTTGGTGATAAAATAAGTCGTCAAACACCAAATTACAGCCGTTTTTACTCAATGTTAAAAGCACTTGCTCTTGTATTCTTACTTTTCCGGCATAGCTTCTCTTTAGATTTTGTGATGTTACAAAAGAAATACAACAATTTCACTTATAATTCTAGTAAAATAACATTTAAGTACAAAATTCGCAAGAATAATATTTCATCCTATTAAACGTTTGTTTCAATTATTTCAATAATGTATGTAAATACTTACTATATTGACGAACAATCGGACAATCATGTTAGAAAATATATTGTACTCCGCCAAACATATCTTTACTAACGTATTGCACATGGCCTTGGAAAGAGTTTGATTCTTTACTGCAACATATTTCAAGTGAAAGTGAAATGTAACTGCACAGGAAATGCGCTGCTAAACCTACAGAACAGTTTATTCCTTCACGTTCTATAAATATGGCATTTTTCTAAAATTTCCAAAATGTTCATGCTTAATTCTATGGAAACCATTTGAAATGAATTTTCTTTTCACCTTTTATACAGTATTCTCCCCGTTTGGACTCATTCTCAGCTCTGGGCTCATTCTACGGTTGGAAGGCTAATGAAAAGACATTGCCTTAGTTAACCCTTTGACTACTAACGGGGCATATATGTCCCACTAAAAGCTTAATAATTACTGGTGAGTTCAAAAGTACTTAGAATCTTCTGAATGTCGGGGATCATCTTCCAATAGTTGCAAAACGAGAAGCCGCTGTGCTCTCGTACACAAATAAACATAGGGAAAAGAACAAATATGAATTGCCCAATGCGCAATGCTGGATTATGCAAAGAATGTTATACCCTTTACCATACGATGTAAATTTATATTATATAATAAAGTTTTCCAGAATAATAGGTATGCTTATAGTAAGTCGATCGCTACGTGTGAGACATAATATCTTCTTCATTAACTATTCGGCTGGGTCATATGTGTCCCAGCCTTTGGCTTCAAAATCCTTTGTCAAAAAATCCCAGATGCTAAATCTACCTTATTTGTGATATATTTTGTTCACCTGGATAGAAAATGAGGAAAGTGGTTTTTTTTATTCATAGCAAAGGGTTAAGCGTTCTTCTCATTTACCGTAGAATAGATTTCTTTTATTTTGTCGCCCATTTGTGAGCGAGCAGTAAAGTCGCTGAACACTAGTAGTTAAGACTTGGGTTTCATTCCATACAAGCGGGCTAGCTACATGGCCGATTTCGCGGTGTTTCTCATGTGTAACGCGTATACAAGCCAGTTTCACATTGAAAGTCCTCCACGAAGTCATACCTATCCTTAGGCAGATGGCCCTAGCATGCTCCAACGTAATCTCAATAAGCCAAACCAACCAACTCTTATTTTGCCAACAGTTGTTTTGATAGAATGGGATATATACCATACTATTTAGTTAAATGTTAAAACAGAGTGAGATATGAATAGTCGAAGTATAAAAATACAATTAGTTAGTACGATTCCGAGTCGATTTCAAGTTACTGTGAGAATTCTTTTCGATGAAAATCCTTTCGGAAAACGACCTTAGAATGTTGTTGATATCTTATTTCTGCTCAGCTGTTCTCTCATTTTGTATTACAAATTTCTTTTCAATTCTTTCGTATCCCTATTAATGAAGTCCGATTAAATGCAATTTTAGGAGTAACATCTCTGAAGGAATATATTTCCATACTCTGAAAGAAAAAGACACGCTTTTCTTGAAAGATTTTCTGTCTACAGTTTTTCGCGCAGTAAAATTGTAATGCCATTAGGAGTTCTGAAGCAAGAGACATGAAAAATGAGCAAAGCCCTCACCGGGACACGAACCTGGACGTCTCGAATACTCGTCAAGTGTGCTACCATTCCACCCCGAAGGCATGCGGAAAAGACTAAGAAAATACCTTATAAAATCACTTATGAACGTTCCCACTTCGACATTTTAATTCAAATTTTTATTGACTCTTCTATTTACGGCATAAATATACACAATGAGAGGCTGGCACTAAGAGCGTGGTATGTAAAAGGACAGTTTCAAGATTTGACGCAATACTTTGAGTATATTTCTGAATTCTAACAAATTTAAAGTGCAATGAGTTATTTTCCCAATACATTAAGCAGTTGAAGGGAAAGGTACCAAGTTAAGAATATAAGTTTTATTTATTTATATACAAAACATGGCCATATATAATCTTCTGTTTGTAATTTGTTCAATAAACCTTTCTGTTAGTAATTAGTTCAATACACTGTTTGGGTATTCCGAAATTATTGGTTAACGATTTTTTCTACTCTCTTTACACAAAAATAATGCAATTTCTGATTTATTTATGAAGTTTTCATTAAAGTATCTATAACAGTTTTTCTAATAGCAATCGGTGAAAGAAGAAACTTTTTACCTGTAAATAATGTACGACGGAAATATATATGGTTCGAATTCTGTTTTAACATTTTTAGCCCTACCGAGCGTTAGCTCAGGACTATTAATTTCGTTTTAGCATTTTTCGTCGATTCACTATAAACGGCAAATCACTTCGAAATAGTTGCCAACAAATATTATTGCCCTGTATTATACTTAACGAAATGAAATAATTAAGAATCTGTATTAATGTATGTATGTTTCTCGCAATATGATAAAACGATGATACCGAGAGCCATCCAATTTTGAATTACGTACATCTCCACCCGAATATGGGCATCTGAAAGCCCGGATTTGGAATTTGTTTTGCTATCTATTTAATATTTTGTAAAGCATTCATGAGATTTTGATTAAGAAACTCAACCATTTCAAAGCCAGCAATGGCAAAACTGTACAGGAAAAAAACATTTTTATCTCCAGTGCGCGAAACTATGTACCGGAAATTCTAAAGATATGCTCTTTTAAATATTTTGCGATATAAAATCTGATGTATACACCACATGATTGAATTTTATGGTTAAGTTCGAAGAACATGGTATTTAATAAGTATAGGTAACACACAAAATGTTAGAAAAATGCTCCCTTTGGGCGTAATATAAAATCTGAAAGCTTTTCAGTTTTCTTTTTAATTGTTCTTTTGAGTGTTCGAAAAAATTTACCATATCTGATTTTGCAAACTTATTATAGGATTACGAACAGGAAAATTTTAATAAATTAATTTTGCACATATTTTTATCGGGGGAAAACTAATTGGCAAAGTTGTTCAAGGCAAAGCACATGAGGTCTATTTGTCTAAGTGGAATTATGTCTATGGGTAGAATTTTCTAAGATGTCATACATTTATGTTACATACGGTGAAACGTCACGATCTCTCGATTCAGGCTTAGAAAACAGTATCCAAAAGACATATAACTACTCAGGTAGTATTAATTAATTGGAAAAATTTCTCCCGAGAGATTGCTTGTGAAAGGAATAGGAAATCTTCGTGTCTATTCTTCTACTATAGGGGTTCACAGTCAGAGAAGGGAGTTTCATACCTTCAGGGGAACATGCTGTCATTATTTTTATTTACCTGTCAATTACTTAGCTTTATTTTACATATACAAAAAATTTCTTTTATTCAAGTTTCAGGATTTATTAATATTTCCTATACCTATTTTGTTTTACTCATAAAAACACATTAAAATAATCTTAATTTAAATCAATTTATGTTTATATAATTTTTCTGCATTTAGTGAAAACTCTGCGGAATATTAAATTATATGCATTTTTTCCTGCATTTTGCTTACACGTGTTTCCTCGAATTTCATTAATTCAATTAATTCAGTTCTGTATTTGCGACAAGGTAGAAGTACATAAAATCTCAAAATATCTATATTAAAAATTGAAAGATGTGCAAAAACATAAATCACTAAATACAGTTACGACAATTTCTTACAATTAAAATTGCAGTTTCTACGCAAAAACATGCATTCGGCAGATTTTTTGGCGCACAAAACTGAAAGTTTACTTTTGGTCTCATTTGGCAAAACGACACTGAAAGTAACTTAATTTGTTGTGGACTCTGTGCTGTGTCAATATATGGGATAATTTAATAACTTAAATGATAATTTCAGAACGTATTAAGCATTATTTAATTCTCAACAATAAAAAGAGACTTTCTTTGTTGTTTTGAAGCTTAGTTTCCCTAGATCGGCGACAAATCCACTATTCTGCTAAGTTTCAAATGTAAACAAATATGGCAAACAATTTAGGCTTAGTTCGCACTTAAGCAACTTTTGAATTGCTGATAATTCCACAACTATAACAAGTTAACTAAAAGCATAGAAAACGTAACCAGAAGATACGAACAACATAATTCAAACTTTTTTAAAGCAAAAAAGGTCCAATTTACAAACATATAAGAATAAGGAAACTGAGCTCACTGAGCCAAGCAACATATATATATATGTTTTTGGCGCGGCCGATTGCAACCAAAATAGGAGGTGCACATCTACGTGTATTATAGCACTCTTACATAAAAAAATTTCAAAAGTTCTGAGGCTACTCGTTTTTGAGTTGTGCGAGGTATATACATACATACGTAAGTATACACGTACAGACGCCACAAAAGAAGTCTCTTCAGAATCCATTTTATATCAGTTTTATAATTTTGGGGGGAAAAGAGTCCTTTATTCTGTCCTTACGTACAGATATCACGCAAAAACATGTTTAAATTGCATTCGATAGCGGTCAAGATGAGTATTTTTGTTGGAATATTATACCCGAAATTTTTCACGTTTGCAATACTTCCTTTTTACTTCGTACAAGGAAGTAGGAAGGAAAGGAATACCAATAGTAAAAGAGATGCATGGAGCAAAGAAGGAATTTAACCGGTTCTCCTTCAAAGCTGGGAAGAAGTTGGGCCAAAAAAAGAACTAATTTTATCACTTGGAAGGTGCCCAAAGCACTGACCAACGATATTACGTCGACACTTGGTCTGAATAAGTTCACGGACCCGATAGAGAGATCCTGTCAGATCCGGAAACTAAGAAAGAACAACAACAACAATAGTATGTTATTACAGACTCCATATTCACAAATTTAATATATAAGTTTCTCAAATTTTATCGACCTCAGTAAAAAACTTCGAATTGCCTGGTTCATTCATACAGCCGCAAACGTTAGCGCCGAATCTACCATTAAGCGAAACATTTTAGCCTTTTATTTAAAAAGAAAATTCGTAGTACGAGTCAGGATTCTGCTGTGAATTCAGCAACAATTAATATTTCTAATGAAGTCAGTGATAAAAAATTTAACATTCATTGAATGTGTCTGCAGTAGTTTAACTCTCTGACACCCACTTAATATATTTGAGATTCGTACTCATTTGGTCGAAGTATGCGAAGGATTGTTAGAACATTCCCTTCTCTTCTGACTTTATTCAAAGCCCAAAAATGCAATTCATTTGTTTTAATGTTTTCTTACTTTCCGCAATTCTAAATTTACACACACGAAAGCAATATAATCTTACAGGTCTATGCTTTATTTTATACATTATTTTTTCGTTTTCAAACTTCCCACCTGTACTTCAGTTTAAAACCAGTGTAATAGTTCCGGGTTATTCAATGAATATTGTTTCTTAGGTTTACGAAATTTCTTGTCCTTCAGAAGAGTCGTAATTGAAATTTTCAGTTTAATGCTTTATGTGACGCGTTTATCTGAATCTGCATTTAGTTTTATCTAACTTAATGATGGGATAATAATAGTCTAATTCGATCTTATAAAACTCTGGTCTGGAATATAGTTCTTGGAGTTCAATTCACTAGCTATATTTATAGAAAGATAAAATGGAATATTTTTTATTTCTTCGTTAATTAAATTGAAACAAATCATTAGAAACACGTACGTGCACACTTACATATACACTGGTTATCATAAATTAAGGAAAAATCACAAAAATAGTGATAACTTCCTCAAAAATAAGCCAAGCTGTATAAAATTTGAATATGTTGCCAAGTAAGAGGAGCTGAGAAAAACTGCAATATGCAGAATATTGGCCCTGTCCACGGAATACGTCATCTGCGAGGAGCATAAAAGTCCATGTCTGAGAGCAAGCCCACATATTTCACTGGGATAGTGACATCAGAAATCTGAGATAGCCATTTCGTAACAATGACCTCCAGGCATCATTTGGTTGCAGAACTACGATGGAGAGCCATTTGGAGACTAAAAGGGAGGGCAAAGTCTAACCAAAGTGACCAGATGGCTAAATGGCAGTATTTCTGTAGTTCATAGACTTCGGAGACAATTTAAAACCACTGTTTCGGCATCTACGAGGTTCAGCCAAGACGTCCAACTACTACGACGAGCGCCGCTGACTAATATTTGACATTATGTGTCCGCAACAATAGAACCGCTACACCGACTCTTCTTAATCCTCCCTTGCTGCAGCCACCGGAAGGTTGGTGTCGACGTAAACTGTGCGTAAAAGGGTTCACGAAGGTGGTCTGTATGCGAGGCCACCAGCCATTTGCGTGTTGCTCACGTCACGCTATAGGACGGACCGTTTGCAGTGGGCACGACAACATGTCCACTGGACGCCTGATTGATGGAGGGCTGTCCTCTTTACGGATGAGTTCTGGTTTAGTCTAGAAAGCGATAGTAGGCGTTATTTGATATGGAGAGAACCTGGAACCCGTTATCATCTGCCAAATATCCGTGAAAGAGATGCACACGAAAGAGGCAGTGTCTGTGTTTGGGGTGGCATCTCTTTGGGTGGACGCACAGACGTCCGTGTCTTTCCAAGGGGAACCGTGAATGCTCAGGCTTATAGAGATGAAATAAAGCTGAATTATGTACGACCATATGCCGGGACAATAGGTGATGCTTCGCTGTTACAGGATGAACACGCAAGATCACACAAGGCTCACATCGTAGATGATTATCTTCAACAGGAAACAGTTATGCGCATGGAGTGGCCATCTCGATCCCCGACATGAATCCTGAGAACGTTTGGGATGCTTTAGGGAGACGTCTAGCTGCTCTCAATCCGCCCCTTCAGACACTTGCCGCGCTTGCAACTGCTTTGCAACAGCAATGGGTCTGACTTCCTATGGAAGTGATAGACCTAAGTAATAAACTGTTCTTGATATTTTTGACGACTTATCCGTAATGAACTGAGAGAAACAGGACAAAATACACTCACGTTTGTGAAAATTGCAACACCAAGAAGGAATCGTCATAATTGAATGCAATTTAATACACAGTTGAGTGGTAGTGGTACAAATAAATGATTAAATGTTCAAAGCAAACAAACAAGAACAAGAGATCAGAATCAGTATTTTGTGTGGCCACCACGCGCCGCAATAAGTGCTGCTACACGACGTGGCATGGAGTCAAACAAAGTTTGAATGTCTGACTGAGGAAGAGCATTCCATATCGTTTGTACGCGTACCCAAAGTTCGTCTGCAGACGCAACAGGACGAGGATCACGAGCAAGACGCCGACCAATGACATCCCACACATGTTCAATTGGCGACATATCCGGGGAACACGCAGGCCAAGGAAGAAGCTGTACCTGCTGCGCTGCAAAGAAGGATTTAACAATCCGAGCAGTATGAGGGCGGGCATTGTCCTGTTGAAATACAGCGCCTGGCAAGCTTTGAAGGAAGGGAACAGCTTCGGGCTGTAGAACTTCACGGATATACCGGTTGCTGTTCAGATTGCCCACAATTCGTAGCAATTGAGATCGTCTATGATATGCTATGGCGCCCCAGACCATAACTCCGGGTGTTCGTCCACTGTGGCGTTCGATAATGCACTCCGGAAGGTGGCGTTCACCGGCATAGCGTCTGACACGAATGCGGCCATCATGGTACCACAAATTAAAGCGGGATTCGTCAGAAAACACGACATGCTGCCAATCAGCACGCCAGTCTCTATGCTGATTGGCCCATTGTAGCCGCAGGCGGCGATGGTCGTGCGTTAGGGGGATCCTGTATAAAGGAGTCCGTGCGCGCAGTCCACACTGCAGCAGACGTCTACGAATTGATGAAGCACACAATGAAACACCTGTAGCTATTGACCACAGTGCTGCCAATTGTCTAGAGGAAGCTGTACGGTCCGTCCGCGCCATGCGGACCAGGTGTCTATCATCGCGAGCTGACGTCACATTTCGGGGTCCACTCCCGGATTTCCGAGTTGTCCGACACTCGTCCGTCCACTGCTTCCAAACGCGCATCACTGTGCTGCTGTTACGCTGCACACGAGAGGCTACTGCATGATACGACAATCCAGCTTCACGAAGGCCGATGATTCTCCCTCGTTCAAACTCTGTAAGTTGTTCAAATCTCGCTCTCTTTCGTCGACGAGGCATAAGTACAGATTGAGTTAACGTTTACCACTAGCAGATAACCACCGATAACCATACACGCCTCGCTACAGCCGTCTATTTATTCGGATCCATCAGCCGTTCAGAGGGCGCTGCTCAGCATACGCATGCGCTACGGATTTGCAATTCTAATCATTTGCATATCATGCGCTACTTTGCATTTCCTGAAAATTTCAGCTCACTCGCGTAAGTCCTTCATGGTGTTGCAATTTTCACAAACGTGAGTGTAGAAAACATTCAAATGGAAACAAATTAATAAAATTCGAAAGATTTCAGATTTTATATTACCTTTCCAGCACACGCGTTTTAGAATTTTACATGAGCACTCTCGCGTCGTATTTTTTTTTAATTTAATTTAATTTTTATTATCGTATTTTTTTCATCTGTTATTTTACCGTTTTCGTCACGAAAACAACAGAAATGAGTGAATATTGATAATAAATTTGTTAAGAAATATAATATTAACCTTATTATTGCAAAATACGAATGATATAATATTCATATATAAGTAAATTATTTTTAAGTTCTTATGTTAGTCAGATGGATATGCAATGATGCATTCCAAAATACAAAATTTAAAATTTATTATTTAAAAATTTTAAAATCGAAGATAATTTTAATATTCATCAAAGGCAAGTAAAGACAAATAAAAAAGAAAAAAAAAACGTAAGTTTATCAATTACTGCAAGGAAATTTATTTCTTACTGGTTACAAAACTCACTTTAAACTAACTTTAATTTCAATTTTTTTTATTTCTAAAAAATTGAAATAAAAGAAAATAAGGAACGGTAATACTAGAAATAGAACAGTGTAGAGTAATAATGGAAAAACGGAATCTTAAAGCTATTTCTCAATGTTCGAAGTTCACATTGCATTCCATGCAAATAATAAAGTAATAGAATGACGCTTGTATGTGTATCTAAGGCATGTTTTGCATTTCACAGATGCCGATGATCTCTTTTTTTTTCTCTCACGGATGAATACAAAGCAATTAATAACACAAAATTACAAAATATGTGAGAAAAAAGTATTTTCCGAATTTTCACCCACGACCCCGCGCATGTCGTAACTTTTAATAAAAAGTTGCCACGTAGCGTAAAAGCCCAGTAAAAAAATATATGTGAAATGACGTCTGTTGGCACATTCCATGATGTGGGGAACGGTAGAAAAGAGGAATAGATGCTCGCTTTGAAATCGTCGGGTTTGTTAATCAAAAATTCGTTAAAGTTTTAAATATATGAAATTGGTAGTAAAACGAATTTCAAATTCGGGCTTCCAGGTACCCATGCTCGGGTGGAGGAATGCGCTATTCAAAATTTGATGGACCTATGTACCGTCGTTCTTTTACAATGCGACGGACATACACACGTTCAAGCAGATTCTTAATTATTTAATTTTATTTAAATATAATGTATTGAGAACGAGAAACATTAATGAGAGTGAAAACATAATTTTTACACAAGAAAAAAAGGAACGTTTGTCTAAATACAATTATTTCTAAATATTTAATTATTACGAGTTTCATTTAAACATTCAGTTCAAAACTTATACTCCTCCTTAAATTATCATGTTCAAAACTATGCACAGAGAAAATTAAATTACCAAAATAATAATACTAGTAATAGCAATAATATTTGAACTAAATTTTTATAGCAGAAACTTGTCCGGATTTCCACGTCAAATCATCCTCGAAATGTTCATCAATTAAATTAAAACACACCTGAATTTATAGTAAATATGAAAGACATTCAAGGCCGAGTAACTTCGGAAATCCAAAGCAATTACAATTTTCACAAATTTATTGAGCTGTATTTAATCAATGTTTACATAATTTAGAAAAGAAAACTAACTGCATAAATTGAATAAGAACAATTTATTTGATAACTTCTCCAAAGGACGAGGCATGTTCACTAGAACTAGATATTATAGTTTAAAATTAGAAGGTGTTTAACACAGCAGTTCGAGCGAAAAATTGAAGAATAAATTAGAACAACTTCAAAAGTTAAGAAGCTGTCTGTCGTAGTAGATACTTCATTAAACTCTCGCAAAATCATATGCATATTTATGAAGACAGTCCCCAAACTAACAGTAAATTGATCGAAATTTCTCGAGATGTTCTATAATATATGCAACGTTCTATTAAGAGAGAGAGAATGCTCTGAAGATCATTTTGTCTCAAGAGCCGAAATGTTTTGGGTGATAATATTTTAAACACATTTTAATTTTTAAATATTACTGAATTAAATCAGTTAATTATTTTCTTTCTGCGTACCGTTTAAATAAACTAAATTTTTCTCTCATAACCAATTAGTGTATTACTCCTTTCATAAAATAACTGAAAAAAAAGGTGTCTTTTTATGTTAGTCTTTTATTTATCGCAATCTTCGAACACTTTCCATGCAAAATTCACATTAATTTCAGATGGCTAACTATATTTATTTCATTGTCTTTCTGCCTAGAATGGTTTATTAGTAAAAATAACGTGAATTACTAAGAAAATTGCTAAATTTATAATTTTTCTTCTTATTATAATATAATTTTCTTATGATACTGAGCTTTAGGATCAAGCAATCAATGAAACAGTGAAATGTTTAATTAAACGATATTTAGCTTTTAGCTAGAACAAGCTAATTTTGCCTTAATTTATTCGATTAAAATTAATGATATAAATATTTAGTATCTGTAAACAGTGATGTAAACTTAGATTGGCATTATACATTATTCCTCGTAACTAAATAAATATCTAGTCTGCCAGAGGCTACACGAGAATTTATAAAAGAATACTTCTTTGTAATGAATGAAATGATAGTTTAAGTAAATTACTGGAATTTATGACTGAATTCCAGAAAAAGGGCTGATTGTCTTTCCTTTTATAGAAATATTTATGATCATATCACCTTTCCTTCTTCCACTATAACAGGTCCTTGTTGAGTTTTACTCTTTATTTTTCATTAACTTTTTAATCATCTTGGAGATCATTATCTGGAATGCGAAAATGTATTATCGCTTCAATATGTTTCTGCATTATGTGGTAGATGTTCTGACTGCTGTGTGGCCTTTGACAAACTCTAAGAGAATTTAGATTTTCCTTTTTATCCAACTTGAAGTGTGAAAGGATTTTGAGTGCACAGTTTCAACATTTTCCACATAATTTCATCAAAAGAAAAGTCCAGATAAATCACAGTTATCAATCTAAAATTATTTTTACCACCAACTGTAGTACCAAACTGTAGTTTTACATGATAGGCTACCCTAACTCATTATAGCGGTATAGTATGGATGCTCTTAACGTTTTCCTCTGGGCTACAGGAACTATTTTTGAAGGTATTAGAGCCATTTAATCAAGTATTTTAAAATGAAGGAGCAAAGAAATAAATTTAAATCTAAAATGTTTCAGATTTTAAATTACGTCCAAAGGGGCGTTTTTTTAACATTTTATTATTAAATATCATGTTCTTTATTTATTAATATCATATTCTTTGTTTTTTAAATACCATGTTCTTCTCACTTAAACCATAAAATTAAATTCAAGGGCAATATCGCAAAATAATTATAAAATGAGCATTTCTTTAGAATTTCCGATACACAGCCTCATGCTCTGGAGATAAAAATGTTTTTTCTGTACAACGTCGTCATTCGAAATCCTTGACTTTGTTAATCAAAAATTCGTTAAAGGTTTACAAAATATGAAAACGATAATGAAACAAATTCCAAATTTCAAATGTGGGCTTCCAAATGCCCATATTCCTTTTCATTCAGTATTCAAAACTGGATGTCGCTAGGTACCGCTGTTTTGTCATAATGCGAGAAATGTACATGTAGTTATGCAGATTCTTCATTATTTAATTTCTTTAAATATGATACAGGGTGATAATATTTGGTGGCAACAATCTGAAAAGTGAAGCAACGCTTTTAATGAATCAAAGCAAAATGCCAAAACAAAATTAACAGTCCTTGTTGGCAAATTTGGACTAAAAACCTTTGGAGTAAAAATCGATAGAATTTTACACTTCATATTAAGGAGTAAATTTTAAATCTTCAGAGTTTACTGAAATTTCTTGAGACACATTTAAATTAGTGAAAGTAAAAGACATACATGCCCCAGGCCCATGTAAAAGTTTAATTCAGATGAATTAGGCATTTTTTACAAAATACTTACCTTAGTTTTATTTTAGATTAGACTGCGTGGTAATTATCTGTCTCTTTTATTAACGAATGGACCTACTTCTGATTCCAAGTGTCAAGAAAGCGCTCAAATGATATTTCTGACGACTCTCAAAAGCATATGAGAGAGTCAAAACATATTACATATCCCCAATGATTGTTATTTGCCAAATTGCTATAATTATCAACAATCTGTGTAATAAAAAGGTCTCGGATCCATATGCAGTAAATAATGAGACGATTAAAACCCTGCATCAAGGCCTTTCCCAGGCCTTCACCTGATTTTTCAACAAATGTTTAAATTCTTTAACACTTTCCCAGCTAATTTCGAAAAGTGACCATATAATACTATTTAGGGGGCAAAAAGTAATCAAGAGCCTGAAAACTCTCTAAACGGCTTCTTTACAGAAGACATGAACCCCAGACGGCAAAATTTGTTGTATAAAGCTGTTTAAAGCAGACGTTACTAAACGTTTCCCAAGATTCGAAGTACAGAACGCGGCTCGGATGTGTACATTAAGTGGTTCTTAATGGCTCATGGCCCCATTCGTACCTATTCCTCTGACCTTCTATACGACTTAATAATGTGCATGTGGATAAAGGGATGACGCAGAGTAGAGATGGTTCGAATATGCTCTTCCCATCAATTTCCAC
Organism: Stegodyphus mimosarum; assembly: GCA_000611955.2. NCBI lineage: Eukaryota > Metazoa > Arthropoda > Arachnida > Araneae > Eresidae > Stegodyphus > Stegodyphus mimosarum. The sequence goes on from KK117518.1 coordinate 154,306, forward strand.
CTCGAGCAACTTCCGTCAAATACTGCAGCCTACTTCCCACATGTCTTAATTGAGTAACCGTGGAATGATAATGAATATAATTTAATTCCTAGGTTTCAGAGAAGAAACGCTTTGTAAAATCACTACAACCCAGTACGAGGATTATGGTTATGATTTCGATTGCATGCTTCCTACCTACATTACTTAAAATCTTAAGTATGGTTTAATTCCTAATAGTTAACATCATTTCTGTTATGTTCTATAATATTCCATAAACTATTAAGAACGTTATGATCCTTAAGTTCTGTTTCTTGAGAAATTACGAGCTATAAATAAGATACTTTTGTTTCTGTGTATGTTCTAGGAACATTAAAATCAAAACCATAGATTTATGAAATTTTATTATATATCATTTATTCCACTATCACAATTTGCTTATTTCCACTGTACGATGACCATGGCTAGTGGTTCATCGCATTCATTTTTAGTCCAAAGGGATTCTGTCCCTGAAGGACCATTGTTCTCGTTTTGAAATTTTACGTCGGAAACATTAAAAGTCTGAATCATTTTTCAAACTGTTGCCAGCAAATCTTGCAGCGCTATATTATATTTAAAGAAATTAAATAATGCAGAATCTACATAAACGCATGCATATTTCTCCAAATGTGATAAAACAACGGAGCCTAGAGCCAACCAATTTTGAATAATGTACTTTTCCACCCGAATTTGGGCATGTGGCAGACCAAATTTTGAATTTTTTTAATTTTATATTTCATATTTTATAAAATTTTAACGAATTTTGATGAACAAACTCAAACGATTGAAACGGGAGCAATGGCAACACTCTACGGATAAAAACCTTTTTATCTAAAGCACGCGGAACTGTGTATCGGAAATTCTAAAGATATACTAATCTTGAAATTATTTCGAAATATTGCTGTTGAACTGAATTCTATGGTGCGAAGAACATGATATTTAATGAATAAAAGCAACGCACAAAACATTAAAAAAGCCCCTTTGTATGTAATTTAAAATCTGACACCTTTCAATTTTTTTTTATTATTATTATTTGTCTATTTATTTTGCCATGACAGCCATTTTGTATATTATTGTATTCTTTGCTGGATTGTACAGTATTTTGTGTTTAGATAAGCGTAATATACCCGAACAGTGCTCTGAATATACCAAAAGTTCGTAATAAATATGTATGTACCCAAATATGAAGTTGTAGGATATTGTAACACGAATCGTAAGCACCACAAGAGAGCCCAAATGACCGTGCTATGTTATCTATAACCCAATTTGTCAGACTCGGTCCATTTCTCTAGATAGTTAGCATGTGGGAAACACACCTGCTCACATTCGGTAAATAGTCTGATGTTCCATATGCTTCAATCTGTATGTGTATGCCTTTCGATGTTACTGTTTTTGAATGCTATCAGCAATTAAACGAGAAATATAGCATTGTATTACTGTATTGTGTATTTCGAAATTTCACTTTTGTAATCGATGTGTGGCAGTGGTTAATCTGGACTTTATATAAGATTAAAATACACAAAAATATTAAAGATAAAAATATTAAAAAAATTAAAGAAGTACTTTTTCTTTGAGAAATTCACATTTTTACTATTATTTATTCAGGTATTCTGCTATGTTGCGGCTTGTAGAAATTCCAGGTATTTAGGAGTCTTTTTATCGGCCTGCCACAATTAATGAAAAGTAAATTACTGTTTCCTTTAGATATGATATCTTTTTATACAATATAGCTTTTTTAAAAAACAGTACCTATAAGCCATCCATATTGTTACGGGTTTTGTATTTATTTAACTATTTATTTAGAATTGTAATTAAAATTGTTTTATTTTCCCGCGCAACGCAGACGATTTTTGAAGAGAAAGCTACGTCGGAAAAGTAAAAATAAAAGAATGCGTGCATTTAATATTTAACAAATAAATATCTCGCAATTGCTATTGCCATCCACAAAAATCGAGAACAATCGGTAAAATAGGTTTTGCCAGAATGTTATAGTGAATAATTAAAAAGCTTATAAAAACCGAATTAAAACTCCTCAGCTCAGTTGTAGCTGTTTTAAGCAAACTGCTGTTTACCTAATACTGTTATTGGTTGTAACGAATTCGCTGTAAGTTTGAATTAGTTTCTCTGTTTTGAATTGTGTCCTGTTTAATGTTTGAGATGTGATATTGTACGAATATCTCTAAAGAAATATTTCGGCATTTTGTTTAATTTCCTGTGAAAAGAATAAATTTTATTAACTTTTTATCGACTTGTGCATTCAATCTATTACGAACCCGTACGCACGCAACAATATATTTAGAAAACAGGACTTTTAAGTCACAGGATCACAATAGAAATAAACTATAATCAAAGCGCTTAGGTCCCATTTGTTAAATTTCCGAACAAAAAGATACATTAAGTCTTTAAAAAGGAATTTTGATCAAAGTTACTGCATTTCAGACATATATATATATATATACTATTCTATGGAACGAAAATATCATGCGTATTTGTCTCATTGACGTCTTTTTATATAATTACAAAGGTGAAAAACATTCTTTAACTCCAATTTAGAGAAACATTTTCGATGAAGCTATACCATGCAATGTACTAGAATTTGCATCTATATTAAATAAACGCGCCAGTGGTGGCAAAATTATGATTATTGTTATTTTACTCAAGACAACTTGAGTAAAATAACTTACTTCAACTTTTACTTTGCAACGAAACTGTCAGCCGCGTGTGAAGTGATTAAATCGGTCGAAGCAATGCTGACAAATAAAATAAAATGAAATAAAAGAATAGTTCACAGGTACATAATTGCTAATTCAGAAAAAAATTATTTTAACGCGGTATGTATTGAGTTAATTACACGGTCATTGCAAAAATATTAAAAAAGAAATATTAAGTCGAAAATCAGATCAGTAAAAGATAGAGAATATGAATTTATTAATTTTTATGAATACGTGAAAGGAATTCATTAATTAAAGGGAAACACGACGTGGTTTACATTTCAATATCCGTTTTCCATGGTAACTTCTTTAAGAATAATAACAGGCTTAATTATTTATATTGCATATCATTGTTTTCTTGTAAAAAGGAGTATCCAAAAAGATGAATAAAATTAACATTATTTCCCTTTCTTTTCTTTTTAGCTTAAAAATGCTATTAATCGTGAAGTGGTATTTAACGTCGATTCACATAAACTGTGAATCGCTTTTCAGATTGTTGCCACCCAATATTATCGCCCTGTATTATTTTTAAGAAAATTAAATAATGGAGAATCTACATGAATGCATGCATGTTTCTCGCAATGTGAAAAAACAACGGTACATAGAGCCATCTAAGTTTAAATAACGTAGCTCTCCACCAGAACATGCGGACTTGGAAGATCGAATTTTGAATTTGTTTTGTTATCTATTTCATTTGTAAAAGTTCAATGAATGTTCGCTTAATAAAATCAACGATTTGAAAGCGAGCATTGTCAATACTGGGCAGAAAAGAAAATTGGATCTCCAATGCGCGAGGCTGTCTATAGGAAATTCTAAAAATATGCCGCTTTTAATTAAATTATGATTTTGCTGTTGATTCGAATGCTTTATGACGTAAGTGCGAAGAACGTGATGCTTGATAAGAAAGTTAACACGCAGAACGTGTAATAAAATAAATAATAATACAAAGAAAAATAGTTTTGAAAGCCATCGTACTAAGGAAACGGAACATTGGTATGATGAACTTAGAAAAGAGAAAAGTAAATGGCTTAGCAGGAGTGAATGCAACACTAGACTGATAGACTGCGAGATCAGCGAGAGCGTAAATACTTTAGCAAATCCTTTTGGGCGATCATTAAAACCAGAAACGTTTCAGATTTTTATTTTGTTCTATTTATTTATTTACACAAAATATGCGCCGGAACATAATACTTATCTGTCTGTTTAGTATTACGAAATTTTGCATGGTGCAAGCGGGTTAGGAACATGCAAATCCATCCTAACGCTGATATTTGCCGTAGAGAAACACGGTAGCATTTCCAGAGAAGTTATTAAATGTTCTTCTTTTCCAGAAAACAAAAATACTTTACAGAGAATCTGTCCTTTACGTATGCTAAACAAAGTTAAGGAATAACAAAGGCGAAAGGTTTGCCAGTAGATCTATTCCATTTAATAAAATAGGAAACAAAACGTAAGAAACTGCTTAAGGCTGTAGAGACATTACGTTATTTGGAAGCAGGCGATGCGAAAAGTGAGTAATGCTCTCGCCAGGACTCGAACCATGGACCTCTCGAATACACGTCGAGCGTGCTGACCACTACACCACGAAGGCATGCGAAGAAGGCAGGAGAAATACCTTATACACTTCCCTTTTGAAAGGGCGACTGGGGATTGGAGGACCCAACTATCAAATCGCGGTGGTGGGGAATCATCATTCACCGCTTTTTCTTGTTAGGGCACCACTGCTGAGACATTACGTTATTTCGAAGCAGGAGATGGAAAAAACGAGCGGTGCCCTCGCCGGAACTCGACCCACGGACCTCTCGAACACGCATCGAGCGCGTTGACCATTGCACCACGAAGGCATGAGAAGAAGGAGAGAGAATTACTTTTAACTTTAAGGATTAGAAACCTACATAAGGTTCTTAAACAGAAAGTGAAAACTTAAGTTAGAATTAGATTTAGTGTTAAATTTTGATGAAGGAAAAGGCTCCAAGGAACCTACTTCTGACTCGCATAAAAAGATTCTTTGGACAATGTTAATTGAACTAAATTTAATACATTATTAGAAGACCAGGAATAATTATCAACATAATATTAATTAATTTCTCTTTTTACAATAAAAAGTTTATTAATTTTCACATTAAAATGCGAAGTATTTGTAGTCTGTTATACTGGAAGACATGTTAAATAATATTGCTAAAAATGTTGAGGATTCCCAAAGAGCTGAAATCTAAAATCAGGTCTGTAAGGACTGTAAAGCAGGTTACATTTTCAGTAAGAGGAACCGGAAAGCTCAAAATAACAGAAATTAAGCTATTCCCTTTTTTTTTGTTCTGACATTCGTACGTTTCAAGCTATTTTCTATTACTTTAATTACATGAAAATAAATCCCGTGTTCTCTCAGGCATTGATTGAATTTTCAAAAAAGCATATTGTTACGAAAAATTCGGCGGTTGCGCCTGTATGTAAGCTTTCCGGCATAGCACTAGGGTTGCCATAAAATAGTGTATGGCAGGGTTGCAAGATTGGCGACTTTATCGCCCATTTGGCGACCAAATCGGCGATATCCCATGGTCCAATCGGGAAGCTTCTAGAATAACTTCCTGTCGAGATATTTCTCGAAACGTGTCGAACTTAAAGAAAAGCTACATAAACCCTTGCGTGTCTGAGAGCGAGGAGTTGCGAAGTAAGTTGTCGCAAAGTTGCGAGTTATTGTGAAGTTAGTTGCGGAGTTAGTTGCGAAGTTAGTTGCAAGATTGTGAAGTATTGTGAAGTGTTGCGAGCAGTGTGATTAGTTGTGAGAATAGCTGCTACGCGAGAGTTTTGGTGAACGGAAAGCAATCGAGATAGTGCTTTGCCGTGAAGCTATCTTTACAGTATAGCTTGAAAGTGTATTGGTGATTGTTCCACGGTGTTTTATTATAAGTTTAGTGTTGCCGTGAAGCTACCTTTACAGTTACAGCCTGAAGCTGTGTTGCTGATTGTTTCAGCGTATTTATTGTAGATTTTCGACGCTTTTAATGGTAATTTTGGAACTGTGCTGTAAATAGTGATTCTTGTAAATAAATTGTGCTTTTTATTGTTCTGCATCGTGTTTTCATCGGATACTCTCAAATCCACGAACCCGTAAAACGCAACAACTGGTGTCAGGAGTGGGGTTTGAGAGTGAATGCCAGTCACCCGTCTACAGGAGAAAGCAATGGCGGAGGAAATGAATGCTTTGATGGACATGTTAGCAGGTCTGAAAGCCGACATGTTAGCAGGTCTGAAAGCCGACATGTTAGCAGGTCTGAAAGCTGGACAAGAAGAGATGAAACAAGAAATGAAAGCCGGACAAGAACAGATGGAACAAGAAATGAAAGTCGGACAAGAACAGATGAAACAAGAAATGAAAGCCGGACAAGAAGAGATGAAACAAGAAATAAAAGCCGGACAAGAAAAGCTTCAAGAGCAACTGCGACAGATGGAAATGGAGCAAAACAAAAGGTACGACAACTCCAACAGATGAAAGAGGAGCTTGCAGAAGAAACTGGAGCCATGAAAGAAGATGCGGAAATCGCAGAAGTGGCATCTGAAGAGTCAGAGGGTGAAGAAATGAAGGAAGTAGCTGGTAGAGTGTTTGAGAAAGATCCAGAAATCATGGATGAAACATCTGACGTGATTAAAGAAAGAAAACGAAAACATAAAGAAATAAAAGACGAGAACGAAGGTTTTGATTCTCATGTGCCTGAAGTAGAGACAGAAGAAAGTGAAAATACGGCTGTCAAGATCATAGAAACTGATAATGAAGTTACGAAGTCGCAGTTAGCAAGCATTGAACGATCTGATGAGATGCTTTCACATGTTCACATTACATGTTCATGTGATGCTGAGATGGAAGAAGCTGATGTACAACTTACGCGGAGTGCTCCAGCATTGCAAGAAAATTTACCCATTTCGCAATCCATATGTGTGTCTTATAATGAAGATTGTGCAGACATGGACTCGATTCTAAACCTCGATACTTCTGCTTGTAAAGGATCGGATTCTATTCATGGTCCTGGTGTAAACATCGGAACTCGCTTTCAGGAAATAGAGGTAAATAAGCATGTACCTTCTGCTGTGAGTATCGAGGTGAACTGTACAAACGGTGCGAATAAACTACAGAGTGGTGAACGAACTGTTTCAGATCTTCCTGTGCAAGAAAAGTCTGAAATGACTGAATCTTCAGACTGTGATATGAAAAACAGAAATATATCTGAGAACTGCCGTGGAAAAGTATTTGACCCGGGTATAACTTAGTGAAAAGCCTAAGACTAAAATCCATTCTGAACTTTAATAGTATAGTTTAAAATTGTTATGTGTTTAACTTGTGTATATAATTTGTATATAATGTAAATATTTGTTTCTTTAGTTATGTTATTTGTTTGTTTTATTACCTTTTGTATGTATCGAATTATGCTTCTGATCAAGGATTGTACTGCCCGGGACGTGCAGTCCTTGGGAGGGGGCAGTGTTACGAAAAATTCGGCGGTTGCGCCTGTATGTAAGCTTTCCGGCATAGCACTAGGGTTGCCATAAAATAGTGTATGGTAGGGTTGCCAGATTGGCGACTTTATCGCCCATTTGGCGACCAAATTGGCGATATCCCATGGTCCAATCGGGAAGCTTCTAGAATAACTTCCTGTCGAGATATTTCTCGAAACGTGTGGAACTTAAAGAAAAGCTATATAAACCCTTGCGTTTCTGAGAGCAGTTAGTTGCGAGTTAGTTGCGAGATTGTGAAGTATTGTGAAGTGTTGCGAGCAGTGTGATTAGTTGTGAGAATAGCTGCTACGCGAGAGTTTTGGTGAACGGAAAGCGATCGAGATAGTGCTTTGCCGTGAAGCTATCTTTACAGTATAGCTTGAAAGTGGATTGGTGATTGTTCCACGGTGTTCATTAGAAGTTTAGTGTTGCCGTGAAGCTACCTGTACAGTTACAGCCTGAAGCTGTGTTGCTGATTGTTTCAGCGTATTTATTGTAGATTTTCGACGCTTTTAATGGTAATTTTGGAACTGAGCTGTAAATAGTGATTCTTGTAAATAAATTGTGCTTTTTATTGTTCTGCATCGTGTTTTCATCGGATACTCTCAAATCTACGAACCCGTAACAACGCAACAATATTATATTATTGGAGGAATTAAAAAAAAAATAAACGTAATGTTATTCAGCATTTTAACCTAAATTAGCATAACATATATATGTTAATAACTTATGCTTAACGTACACTCTGCGCAAAAGAATAGGATAGCTCTATATTCGCGTTCTACTTGCGATCGACGAAATTTGATTTGCTATCTTTTGTGTCAAAATTGCGACATAGGTTATATATTAGATTTATGTACAGCATTGTTCTAACATAGGTATTTAACACAAAATTGGACCTTTTTCAGAAATAGCATGCCAATGGTTTTCCATATTTCGATTCTACGACTCCAATTATGCTTAAATGTTAAATTTTGCAAAATTTAGTGAGAAACATTCGGAGAAATAAAAAATTTATCTTGGCGCCTTTTTTTCATTTTGCGCTAATAATAATTCACCCTGCGAAATTCTTAATTTATGGTTACCTACTTTCCTTTCTCTTTCATTGTGTACCAGCGGAGAAAACGGTGCATCGCACATTCTTTCAAATAAATTTAGTAAAGTGGGTAAACCACATTTGGCGTTGTTATCGGTTATAACAAATGTGCCAAATTTCGAATTATATTCGAATTTCCATGTATAAATTCAGGTATATTTTCAGAAATTTTGAACAAATAACTCTAATGTTTTACAGGTATGTCTAGAAATGCATTTACTTTAAAGAGACAATAAAAATTTTATAGATCATGATTCAAAATACTTTCGATCAAGTTATAAAATTTACTAAAATATACAAACTTTAAATCACGAAATATCTACGGATCTTATTTGGATTGAACCTAAATTTCGAAATGTGAAAGAAGGAATCAATTAAGTTTAGTAAAAAAAAAAAGAAAAACAAAATAATAAATATATATCAAATTCAATTAAAATGGAGAAGCTAAAATTTTGAGAGCTAGTTTTTTATAACCTACTCGTGCAATTTTTACAAAACTTAAGCACTGTGGAATAGTTTGAGTCGCAGCATCGAAATATGGAAAATGATTGTTATGTTATTTTAGAAAAAGTCATATTTTGTGTAAAACTACCTATATTAGAACAAATCTATACCTAAATCTAATATATATCCTAAGTCGCGCTTTCCAGATATGAAAAACATAAGTTATGTTTCGTCAATCGGCTGTGTAGAATGGGACATACAAAGCAGTCTCCGTTTTTTGTGTATGGTGAACATTCGTAATAATGTTTGTACAGACGCCCTGACAAAATAGCGGTTAGCTTCTTCGGCTGCTATATAATTGGCCTCAGGCTCGGATATCTTGGGTATGGCACGAATGTCTGTAAATTAATACTGTGTTTGTGAAAGAGGACACTTAAAATCGTCGAGTGAAAGTCCTCTCGAGAGCTCAATGGTACGGGAAACGAAGTAAGAGACTCTTGAAGGCTTTGGATAGCGACAGGTGCTCACTTTCTGTTGGGCATTATTAGTTCATGGATATGGACTGAGGATATACTTAAAAATCAGGAATGTAAGCAGTAACAACAAAACCGTATCCAAATTTGAGTAAAACGAGCTCTTGTATTTTTAAATTCCTACTATTACCACACATTCTCCCTATATCATATTCAAATTTTCAATCGTTAATAAAATACTTTTTTTCATCCATTCAAGTTCAAATACGTTTTTTAAACTTGCAGTCGATGACACTTGAAGTTAATACAGTTTTCACATATTAAATAAAATTAAAATTTAAAATTTCATATTGTTAAAATTTCACATATTAACACTTACAAGTAATGATCGTTTATTAGGAATTCTCACGTTGTGTAAAAATTAATTTTATAACAACTTATAAATAATAGTACATGACTGTGATAAATGGGATTGTAATATTTAACAAAAATAAGTTGCAACAGTAAGACAGAGTTCTAAACATTTTTAAAGTGTACGGAATTAAAGAATTGTAGTTTTATAGAGTTAGATGAAGCGGATGTAATGTCCTGTTATGTAGCAAAAATTCTCACAAGTAGCTATTGATTTAAAAAAAATATATTACATATTTGTGTTATATATTAATTTCATTTTATCTCTAAGATAAATAAAAAGTATTATCGTTCATAAATAATATTAAAAAATTAAAGTTGCAAAATAACAAATTCACAATTTTAATAACTTTGCTTCTTCATCTAGAATACGTTCATTTATAATTCTCAGCCAGTGTAAAAATGCAACGCTTTTACAGCATTCTGTCTAACCGCAAGAAGTGAGCACTATTAATCGTTTTACAATTCACAATGTAGGTGCAAAAGAGATTAAGACGGAGAAAAAACTGTTCTCTTGAAACTTCCCTTTGATTGATCGACGCTGGGATAAAAGTTATAGCTCACAGAATTTACGGGGGATAGGGAAAAGCTTCTACCCTCCCTAGCAGATATTCTGGTGCTTTAACGGCTTTAGTGGACATCTGAGTTTCATTCTGGACGGATATTTTAGTAATTTTTTATGGTATGGAATAGCTTGGAGATATCTTTTAACGGATGGACTGTTCGGATAGTGGAGCGCATCTAATGTAGTCTGTGGTCGGCCGCAAATTTTTGGTTTTAACTTGCCTTGGAAATATAATGATTTAAGTTTAATGTTTTGTGGCATGTCACCAGTTCCGAATCTTTTCGAACGAATGGCTATTTTCAATGTAATTTAAGCGCGAAACTTTAACGCAATTTGAAACTAATATCAAACTTTCCCAACTCGGGTTAAAATCATATTAACTGGAGTTAGAAAAGTATTTTACGATGTATAGCAAATACCAAGTTGTCAAGAAAATTCAAATTAAAAAACATTACTTTCTTATTACTTACCAAACGTGTGAAATATTTAAAGCTATTAAGTCGTAACGGCTATGTTATGATTTTGCAGGCTTTCCGTTTCCAGGAAAAAAAAACCCCTAACGCATTTAATATCTGAATCAGCTTCGTTTCATATAAAATCGGAATAAATTAAAAAGGATAGATTTTATGAAATGCATTTACATATTCTAATTCTGATACTAGTTTTCAGAACAATAGAAAATTATTTTTACTTAAAACGTATGGTAAGAGATTCATTTCTCGTTTGTAATAACAATTTCTCAGAAGCTGAAATGTGTAGAATACTGTAATATTCAAAAATGCGCTTAAATAAATATGAACCACTATACGTTTTCAAGATCTGCCGCTCATCTATAAACATATATGGTATTTTATTTTTAAAACGGCATTTTTCTCAATATTCGTCAGAAAAATTAATCCGATGTTTCTGACCTTTCCGTTGCAAAGAAAATTTTTCCTTCTAGTTTCAAATCGCAGCCTCGGGGTTTGTGCGATGAAAAACGCAATATGCGTAAGAGACAATGTAGTTTTAGAAGCAGCCTGTCAGTCTATATCACAAAAAAAAATTTCAGTGCTCGGAAATATTATTTCGATGAATTTGACATACCGTTCTCCAAGGTAAGTCTCTTTACTTTTTACCCAATCAGAAAAACAAATGCGTTTAATAATCCAAAGATATGCAAAGATGCGTAAAATATACAAAGATGAGCGAATGTAAATTCGAACTTAACATAGCGTCTTTTAACTAATAAGCATATTTCGATGAGTCATCATCAAATTCGGAGTTAAAGAATCTGTATTTGCTTCATTTAAGCATTTTCTTTATACTTATGGCGTACTTGATATTTATCTATCGTTCTGTGCCATGATATTAATTATATCTTAATATATTTGTCCACTAACTTCAGTCTCTAACTGTTTTGCATTAATGTTTTTTATTGATCTGCGTCCTCAGTTCATTATTTTCTTTGTCTGTACGATGCTAGCGGAGACAGAAAGGCCAGACTCGATTCGGCACGCCCCTTTTTACATCCTTCTACGAAATGAATGAAATGTTCTAATCTTGAAAAATAGTGGATATGTTTTTGAGTGACGTCTGGACGTAAGGACCGAACAAAGAAATCTTTTTCCCAAAACAGATTTTAAAATGGATATAAAATGGATTTAAAATACAGGGTTATTCAAAATGAAAGAGCAGATTGCAAACATGTATTTCTTCCAAACTACAAAAGAGAGAAACATGATTCTAACGTGAATGGATGGAGAAAGTATACAATTTATTATTAGTACGGGTAAAAGTTCCAATCATGGCCGCATTGGCGCTGTTGTTTGTTCTGGTAGGTTGGTAGTCTGTGGTGATATGGTGGCGAAACCACCATTCTTTTTGTGTTCTAAATTGGCAAAACTAGAGTCCATTGTTGCAGTTCAGCGAGCATTTCGCCATCAATTTAATAAACAACCACCGCGTCATTAGCAAATTTACGAGTGGCATCGAAAATTCGTAGAAGATGGTTGCATCTGCAAAGGGAAAAGCACGAGACGTCCAGCACATCGAACGAGAATGTCGAGCGTATTCATATAATTTACGAAAGGAGCCCAAAGAAAATAAATGCATACCGTAATTTTAAACTTTTCTCTATCCATTAACATTAGAATCATGTTTCTATCTTTTGTAGTTTGGAAGAAAAAATGTTTGAAATCTCAGCACTAAACATATATAGATTACTCACACACACATATATATATACATACGTACCCAATCCCTAAACCCGACTCGGTGAGCCTTGGTTTTTAATTTTTATACGTTGGTAAATTGTGCTTTTTTTTGCTTTAAACATGATTGAATTATGCTGTTCTTAAGCTCTTGTTAAAGTTTTATGCTTATAGTTAATCTGTATTCAAAATTCTTAGAATTATCAAAAGTTTAAAAATGGCACTAGACCTAACGATGCGGATGTGTGTTTATATTTCAAACTCATAGTAGAATAGTGAATTACTTGTTGCATCAAATTCAGAGACTTTCTGCCCAGTGGTACCAAAAGTTAAAATATTTTTGCTCGAAAATTTTGTCTTCTCCCCGTTAGTCGAACTGCTTCTTTTGGCACAGAAACTATAATTTTAGTTCCATTTTTTTAAAGTTTTTTAATTGTATTTTGTGTTTTAGACTTTTGTGTCTTTTACAATTCGTAATGACGATGCTTTAAATTTTTATCCATTTTCGCCTTGCCGCGAAATGAGACCTGAAATGATGGAATGAGAAATATATCTCTAATGAAATTGCAGGAAATAAGTTTAGATGAAATACAAAAATGCGTATAATTTAAATGGCTGTACAAGGAAGTCATGGGTTTTACACATCATATCTTTTTAACCTCGCGTAAAACATGGGTATATGTGTGAAATCCTGGTTCCTGCTTTTACTTCTGTAATATATTTATATACCTTGATAATTAATTACCTAATTATTTTCACGTAGTTATGAATTATGTGATGAAGCTAACAAACTGACCAAAGCTTAATTAAATATTTGATCGCTGAAGAAATCCTTTCGTATATTTCATTTATCTGTCACAAAGATGCGTACATCTTAAATGAACTCAAATGTTTATGAAATATACCAGAAATAATGCTTATCATTTTAATCACACATCTTGTTTCCACAAATTATATTGATTTGATAATACAGAACATACCCAAGTGAATCCTTTCATATTCATATTTACATTGCTTTGTTTTAATTATAACTTAGTGGTAACGGTCAACATTCAGGTGTGCCGCAACTGAAACGTACTGGACATTTGAGACTACCCCATGTGTCTTGCTTCGAAGACAATAAGTTATGGCGGCGAATTACTTGAGAGAAATCGTGAACGAAATAGTCTTATAAAAATAAACGTTCGGCGAGAAATTAAGTAACATTTACATTTCTCTTAAGCCCATTTGTCATTCCTATGTCATTTTCGTAACAGCCGTTTGACGTGTTGATTGACCTGCATTTCTCTTTCGCTAGACTCAAATGTACAGTCATGCTGAGACATTCGTAACTGTGGTATTTACATGCCACAGGGTTCATAACAGTGACCAATACGAAAATTCTCTCCTGTGATAATCACCAAGAAAATAACGATACACTAAATGTCGTGACTCTTGCTTCTTTTTTCTCGAGGGAAGGTAAGTTCGATAGCTAGATACTTTTATAGCTATACCTCTACCATGGCTATTTCTATAGCTTCTTCCATAGCTAGAGACGTTTTCGATAGTTAGAAACGTGGACTACCTGATTTTTAAATCTCGAGGTGCCCGTGTTACACAGTTAGAGTTATGCTGTCATAGAGCCATATTAGTGTTCTGCTGTCAAAGTTCTGTTGTCATAGAGCCAACACTAATCTGTGTTTTGCTGTCATAGAACATCTATCTGCACAACGTTTGTAAAATAATAAAACAACATAAATGACACCATTTTAACTACTTGGAGAAGAAATAAACGTAGGAAGGCATACGTTTATCCTATTTTATTTATTGTATTTAATATATAAGTGAATTATCCTTATTATTGTCTTTAATCCCTTTCCGTGCTTTCACAAGTTAGACTCGTGATAAATATTTTGTCCCAAACATAAGCATCACGAGCGAGGCGCGTGAATTTCTACAGATTTATCCAATGTTTTCGGATTTTCTTTACCATTTGCGTCTATATATCTTCACTGATCTTTCAGATTGTTACAGTGTAATGTAATTAAAATCAACGTTCTCAGATAATTACAATGTAGAGAAAGTAACTTTGTATAGACATTAGGTTACTTCGAAGCGGGAGTCATGAAAAATGTGCAACGCCTTCGCCGGGAATCGAACCACAGACCTCTCGGTTACGCATCGAGCATGCAGATCACTACACCACGAAGGCATGCGAAGAAGGCGGGAGAAAAACCTTATAACTTCAGTATTGCATTATAATGTAGTCATGTAATATTGAAGTTTATGTGATAAAATAAGTATTTAGAAATTACTTATTTTATTTAACACGATTTCTATAATTTACATGTTATAATTTAGTGAAAAATACGTATTTCCTTAAATGAGTTAATTATGTTGATACATCATTAATGGCTAATATTTATTTTTTCCCAAACATTAACAGGGTAAATACGCGTTGAGAAAATTTAAAGAAGGAAAAAAAAACTGAAAGCTTTCAGATTTTATATTACATCCAGAAGGCCGTTTTTTAACGTTTTGTGTGTTGCTGTTATTTTTTACGTATCATGTTCTTTGCATTTAAACCACATAAATTCAATTCAACAGAACAATATCACAAAATGTTTAAAAACAGCGTATCTTTAGAATTTCTGATACACAGTCTCGCGCCATGAAGTTAAAAATATTTTTTTCGTACAGTATTGCCATTTCCCTCTTTGAAATCATACAGTTTGTTAATCAAAAATTCTTTAAAGGTTTACAAAATTCAAAATTTGAAATATATATATTAAAATAAATTCAAAATTCAAAATTGGGGCTCTTGTTCAGTTAGAGGACTATGTGATTCAAAATTTGATGTCTCTAGATACCGTTGTTTTTTCACAATGGGAGAAACATTCATGCAGATTCTTCATTATTTAGTTATTTAAATTTAAAACATGGCGATAATGTTTGGTGGCAACAGTCTGAAAAGTGAAATAACGCAGAAAGTGAAACTATGCAAAATGCTGTTTTGAGTTTTAATAGCCCTTTGGATAAAGTTAGGAAAGATTACATTTAAAAAGCAAAACTTTTAAAAGCAAAACTTAATTTTTTATTTTAATTTTTTAAGAGTAATTTCACTCTTTAAATGTCTTTTTTCTACGCTCATGATAACATTGCTTTTTCCCAATATATTACTTACGGTAATTTTTAGAAACTGTCCATGAGCTTATATTTTTTATATCAAATTATATTGGAATTCTTAAATATGACTGATTTATGCAGAAAGAATTCATGCTAAAAACGACTGAGAAATATGAGAAAATTTTAACTTGGATCTATATTTCTAAATTATTTCATCCGTTTTGATAGTGTTAAATAAAAGAGTACATTTCTTCAAAATGCGAAGATTCGGCGTTATGGAAAAGTAAATATTGTTTTAATTGAGTGCAACAAAATTGAAGGAACAGAATGGTTGAAATGTGTTGAAAGAGAACGAAAATCAGTTTGGTAGTGATAAGTAAATCATTAAGAAACTGAGATTTCTGCACAAACAGTAGAAACTCATTTCATATATTTGCGCATTCTGTATAAAATAAAATTAAAAAGAAAAGCATATCTGCCTACGTTAAAAAGACAATTTCGGCGAAAAAATTCGAATTTTATTTTATTGTCCAGTTTTAAGGAGCATTTTTCTAGGATTCTAAAAATGTTTTTTTAATGTTTATGATAATTAGAAGAAAGGTTATAGCCAATTAACTGCACCAGAACTGAAAACAAAAAGACCGGAAGTGCCATTTAAAGGGCTCAAGTTAAATGTAAACAATGGTGTTATCCGTGTTTTTTTAATTTTTTTTCATCTATTTGTTTGTAAATTGTGCTCAACCATTTCATTTGATTTCTAGGTACTTTTTCTTGTTTCTAGGAATAATATTTCGGCCTTATTTTTCGAACTGGAATTAACAACAGTGCTATTTTTGTTCACGTTTCTTCTACGCTTGTTCTTTGTTTTCAGATTCACTCTTTAATTTTGCTCAACTTTCATATTCAACTCTTTAATTCTTGTATTTGTTTTCCTCTGAGCATCTGATGCATTATTTTAATTATTCTAAGCTGCCAAAAGCAAGAGCTAAGAAAAGTAAAAAGCGATCTCTTTATGGTAATCGCTATACAATTGGAACTCGAACCGTTTATGGTAATGTGACAACTACATATTATAAAAATTTTGAACTTACAGTCATTTATGACTGCAAACAATGTTCAAGACCTAAACATAAATAGAATATTTGATGTTGCAACATTAGCTTCTATCTTTTCTATTCTCTGCTGTCCAATGTGTTTCGAAACTGGCTTGCAATCAATAGTAGAAGACTCAAAATTTGGGCTTTGCTCAAGCTTTAGCTTGAAATGCAAATGTGGGTTTATAGAAGCATTTTCTTCAACTTCCAAAAATCGAAATAAAAATATTTTAAATTCTCTGTTGGTGCTTGGATTAAGACTTATTGGAAAAGGTTACACATCTGGTAAAATGTTGTTCACTTCGAACTTGCCATTGATATCAAAAGCAATATTTAGGCTGCATGAAAGCAAATTATTAGAAGCTGTACAATATGTATCTGATCAGAACATGAAAGAAGCTGCCAAGGAAATTACAACTTTAAAGAAACGCACAGCTTGTGGTGTTTCTGTGAATGGTACCTGGCAGCGTTGTGGTCATACATCCCTGAATGCTTGTGTGTCTGTCATTTCTATTGACACAGGTATAAGGCTAGTTGCATATATAACAGCTTTAATTTTTAATTCAGGACACCTTGGCTTATTTGCTGTGTTTGAATACTTAGCTATATCAATTGAACTGGAAATGATTAAAACTTACTTTGGAATTGATAACTAAAGAGTAAAGAACTCAAAACATCATTCGACACTCGTTTCGAAAATAGCCAGAAAATTATTAAAAGCAAATAGGAATATAAAATTGCTTAAGTATGAAGATAAGAAGGGTTTGATTTACAAATGTGGAGAACTTTAAGTGTGTAAATCAACAGAACAGTTTTTCTGCTGATGTGAAATCTTTGAAAGCGTTTTCTGGAAAACTGATTTTTTTAGTGTTTTTACATACAAGAAATGTAGCTATTCAAAATGTTTTAGAGATATTTCGATGCAATTTTAGTACAGTGTTTTCTATATTGTTTACTAGGTTTTAAACTAAAATCTAATTTCTATTTATTAATTTGGTTGATTTATAAGCATTTCTATATAAAATAAAAGAAATATTCTATAGAAAACGTTTTTCCATGCAATTTCACATATTTTAGTAAATTTTAGAAATATCGTAAAACTTTTAGCTAACGACACAAATGAATGTAGTAGTAATATACAGTATAAGTGAAATTAAAATATATACAGTAGGAAAAAATATGATATCTAACGTAAGAACTAAATTTTCTTAAAAATTTGCATAAAATTCCTTCTATTTCAAAAATTTTTGAAAATGTTCCCAAAAATTTATTTATTTTCATGATTTGATATCAAATTTCGACTAAATTAATATATATTTTATCAGTGTTCTACATTTTTTAATAAAAGTTCTCCGAACGTAGGCAGATACCTTAAAAATGTTTAATTTATCATTTGATTTTTAAATTTCACTTTCAATATCTCATTGGATAAGGTTCAAATTCTTTGGAAGACTTGTGGCTGTGCAGGACATTCGATTCTATATACAAAATGTCCTAGTTGTACGGATAATTTCGTTCGGCTGTTCTTGATGACGTAAATACAAACCACGGCAGTTAAAATAGAGAAAGATTACTTGAAGCTATGCTGGGATTTAACACCATAAGGAAACTGATCAGCCTTAAAAGAATGAGACTCAAGGGCATGAAGTGCAGAGCAGTAACTTCGTGTTTTTTCTCAGAGTTTTTTATGCTCAGAAAGATCTGCAGCATGGAGACTTACTTTCTTGTCTGTTGTTAACTTTTCATTAGGAAAGGTCGTGCGAGACTTTTAACTAAACACAAGTAGAATTCTTTTACAAAGACCATTTCAACTGTTAGCTTTTGCCGATGACACTGATATCATTGGACGATCTAAGCGGGCTGCTGTAGAGACATTTGTCTAACTTGAATATGCGACAGGGAAGACGGATCTAACCATCCAACGGGCTGCTGATAAAATGTATGATGGTAGCACATAAAATCATGGACCTACCCCTTCAAACAACTACAGTTATATTTTTGAAACTGATAAACGATTTAAATATCTGGGTATAATGATTTCAAGCTGCAATGACATTAAATTTGAAATTAAAAACAGAATATCAACGGTCAGCAGATGTTTTTATAAACTTATAGAATGTTTTTCCCTTCCTTCCAGCATGACTTCGTGGTGTAAGCACACTCTGCGCCTATTCGAGAGGTCCAGGTTCGAGCCCCGGAGAGGGCATTGTTCATTTTTCATGTCTCCTGCTTCAAAATAACCTAATGACTCTACGAACTTTGAAAGCAATTTAATTCCAAATTAGTTAACATGAAAAACGAACTAATTTTAAACAAGACCTGTGGCTCTATATGGAAGAGGATGCTGGGTACTTACGAACATAAAGGAAGACCTACTACTCATAGTTAAGAGTGATATACTAAATATGATTTTTCTGCTGATGATGCATCTACAGGAAATATAATGAACCTGCTATTGTCAAAATTGTAAAGACATCTCGTATTAGATGTTAGGCCATATTTATAGATATCACGATGCATTTCCTACTAAAAAGATAACCTTCTCAAAAACCGAGGGTAAGCAGCTGAAAGGAAGGCTAAATAATGGACAAAATGGCTAAATAATGTGGACAAGAATTTAAAACTGATAGGCGCCGGATAAGGTCAGAGGGAGAAAATTTAGAGAGGCAGCCTTGGCTTGTAGCAGTATGTAGAGCTCAAGAAGAAGAAATATGAACCTGTTTCAGTTAACATACTATTTGTGAAAACGTTCAAATTAAAGACTGTTATTGACATTTTTTTAAATGAAATAATAATTTTATATGCAAAACCCACAAAACGTCATTAAGCAATAAATGAGTTTAATAATTGGTCCTTATTCAATTCCATAATTTCATCTTCACAGATTACGTAATCTGGTTTTTTTTTTCTGTGTGGAATATATTGTAGCATGGATATTTGAAGTTTCTATTGAAAAGTGTTTTGCTGTTCAATCTACTCAAAGTTATTTCTCCTGCATTCAAATGTGACTCAGTTTTCTACTTTACGAGATTGATACGGGAGGCTGCAAAAGTGATGAAAAATCTGAGAAATTCGATAGAGACGAGGAGTGGAAACTAAATCGCATATAAGGTAAGGATTTTGAATAAGCAACCTCGGCGCAATTTGCATTTCCTGAAAGATTTTAGGGAAACTGCAAACAATTTAAGAATATTTATTTCTAAATTACAGTTAAAACGATGTTTAAAATAAAAACTGCTGATATTTGCTTTTGATTCCTTTCTCTTCCATTTAACTCGGCGTAATTAGAATCCCATAAGCTATCCTTTTTGAAATTCTGAGTACATTCTTAATAATTCTGATCTGACATTAATTGCATATCAAAATCTTTTAGGTTTGGTTACTGATTATGTAATGTAATTTATCAACGTTAAATTGTTTTACTTTATCAAGCTATCAGAGCGAAAAATGCTATTTAATTTTGACGAGGAAAAACGCTACACGTCTTGAAACCCTAAGAATATTACCATAATTATAAAATTATGTGAGTTAACTTATGTGAATGTGTAAAATATGCTTTTTATTCTGAGGCTAATATTTGCCTCCTGTTTGGTTAGAAAACTGTTCACAATCATCAGATGAAATGGATTTCAGATCCAAGGATAAAATATATGCTTTGATCTAATTTACGAACCAGGTTTATCAAATTTATTCTCTTTTTTCGTTCTAATACGTATGACCATATACTAACTTCATGAGAATGTGCGATTAGCATTTGACGCGAAAAAACAGAGAGGCAGATTGTAGAAAGTTAACTAATTCGGAATTTTCTGAATGGCCCTGCTGTAGTTATATACGTTTATATACTTTGAAGGCTCGTTTGATTTATAAAATTGAATAGCAGTCTGGATTATAATCTCAAATTACTTTCATTTTCGTCTTTCCATTAAAAGACGCATATAGCTTTAAGATAATTAATCCTACATTTAAACTGTAAAATTTATTTTAGGTACGATATCTATAAGGAGCAGCAATAAATAAAAGAAAGACTTACATAAAAATTAATTGACCATCACAAATGGATAAAAGTGGAAGAAAATTTAGTATTTGCTCGTACAAATTCATTAAAACTATTTATTGGTGAAGAGAAATAACAATTTATATCTTTCCTATCTGAAACAAACATAAAATTCCAGAATTTTTAATTTTTTATGTGATCCAATTAAAAGCTTGTAGAAACATTAGGTTATATTGAAGCAAGAGTGATAAGAATGAGCAACATCTTTGCTGGGACTCGAACCACGGACCTCTGGAATACGCGCCCACCTGACCACTACACCACGAAGGCATGCCAAGAAGGCGAGAGAAATACCTTATATACTCCCCCTTTTAAAAGGCGACTGGGGTTTAGGGGACCCAATCGTCAACCCCTGGTGGTGGAGAATCATCATTCACCACCCTTTTTAGTTCGGATGCCATTGTAGAAACATTAGGTAGTTTTTGAAGCCAGGAGTCATGAAAAATGAGCAATGTCCTCGCCGGGACTTGACCTCTCGAATTCGCGCCCAAAGGAGAAATACCTTATAAGGTAATCACACAGAAACATAAAAAATATATTCAACGGACATCTTCATCGTTCGATTTCAGTGAAGTGCAAATAAACAATGCGCAATAATCTGCTTGGTAATACAAAAAAAATTAATAGGAATTACGTTAAGTGCATCAATTTACAATCAGGATGTATTATAATAGTATAAAAAATTGAAAGTATGCTCATGTAAGTAAACGTTTGACAAAATTTTCAATGTTTAAACCTTTTTTTCCATTAACAAACATCATAATAATTACTTAAGTGAATGTAAAATATTTTGCGAATAATTAACAACTCAATAAATTTGTTGAAATTCCACTTCAGGTTTCACAGAGAGACTCACAGAGAGAAATTCTTGACTTACCGCTTAAAACATTTTAGATAAAACAATTCTTTTGTTTTCAAAAAAGAGTTCTTTTTAATTCTTGGGAAAAAATGAGTTCACTTGTCAGTTTTAAGACTTATTGCCTTGCCAAGATAATTATAGTCACCTCAGAGGAGACGACGATGCCATTATGCCAAATTCAGCTGCTTTGACGTGATATTTGGAGTGAATCACATTTCGCTCAAGCGTCACTCGTGCGTAAAAAGATTCGAGTGACAACCAAATATATTGAATAGTTGGTTCAAAATTTCCAGGCTGCATCTCCATCCACATTGGCTTGGAGCCAAGAGAACTTGGAACACTGAATATTCAACAGTCTTACTTTAGTAATGCGTGAGATCGACAGCATGTAATATTCATATGACATTCTTTGATATTTGTTGCGATGTAGGACCGTAAAATATGCTTTCTTGCTGCTCAGCTGAAAATAAACAAACTTTACAAGGAAGTAAGGGGAGCGCATGAGTATTTTGCAAAGTATGTTACCAGAGCTCCATGGTCCGAACGAGATTAAATTGGACGATTACGCCTATAATCATGTAAAGGTTGCTTTCTTGCAAGCCTTCTCTTGGCGAACGTAAACAAACTACATAGGTTATGAAGAACGAGTTATGATTTTTTTTCGCCTTACCCATCAAGCAAAACAATTTTTTGTAATAATTATTTCTACAAATAACTTTTTAATGACTAACTAAGTATAATTAAACAGAATAGAATTATAAATTATTCTATCTGTAAACTTATGTAGTACTAGGAGCTGTTTTCATATGAAAATTTGAAGTAGAACTAATACGACATGCTAGAGATGAAATAATTTTTAAATAGGTTTTTTTTTTTTTTCAAATTTTAATGCTTTTTTTGGGAAGCTGAATTCAAAAATTTCATTAAATTCCATTCATTAACTTCTTATTTATAAAATTTTTTTATGCCTGCAGTAAGCGAGTTGATAATATTTGCTTGTTGTAATCAAAATGAAAAATTTAAATACATTATACAGAATTTTAGGTAAGGGAAAAAAAGACTAAGTAATAGAATGAGAATTTATTGCTAATTTTTCAGCAAGTGTTAGCTTTTTTACATTTTTAATGTTTCTTTTGCTAGTGTAAATAACGTCTCGAATTCACACATAACATACTACTTTTGGCACAAATTTTATTCTATTTCCGCATTAAGCTCGTTTGATAATATTTGCTTGTTGTAATCAAAATGAAAAATTACATTGTACAGAAATTTTGGTAAAGAAACCTAAATAAATAAGCAATAGAATAAGAATTCATTGCTAATTTGGCAGCCAATGTTAGCTTTTTTATATTTTTAACATTTTATTTGGTAGTCTAAATGAAGTTCCAAATTCAACATCATAATTTTGACTCTGAATCTACAAAAACCATTCAAAAAGCTTCAACTGATGAATTGGATTTTCTTGAGGCTTTTCACATTCACACAGATTTATCTTGTTTATTTATTGACATTAAGTCCAATCCAGTCTTTCTAACGCTTTTAAAGTTCTATTAACTTAATTTTTGTATTTCTTAAATATTTTTGGCGATGCATTAGCGCTATCTTCCAGTTTCGTTTTACTGTGCAGCATAAATATAACCACTACGTCAGCTGCTTTCCAGTTTTGCAGATTTCTTTGCCCTTGATGAAGAAGAATCTGTACCTGTTTATCTTCGAAATCGATTTAAATCTTGACTAATGCCAAACTCAGGGTTGTTGTTTTACTAATTTTATTTCACTTGGCGTGATTATTTATTTTCAAATAACAGGTTATTCGTTGGCATACAGAATAACAGAGAGCATTTCTAAAGCATTTCGAATACAGTGATCATGATCGGTTGATTAAGAGAAAGATTTAAATATTGTAGATGTTTCTTAATCAGCAAATTATTATGCCATGTTAAAAGGTTTCATATGCAAACCTAAAGTTTCAGCGTTATATCAATGATAAGAGTAAAAGCATCTGTCAGAATAAAAGGTAACAAGGTAGCACAATTATTTTTCTCCAAGGATAATTACCAGAGAAATAAATGTTTTTCAACTACGCCACTTAAAGCCCGTTCTCATGAAAGGAATGAGAATTTATTAAGGATCGACTAGAAGTTGTAATTGCATTAAATACGACTAGGATTCTGATATTACGCTGCATAAATTTAATCATGGTGAAAGCTTTGCTTTGGTTTTGGAAATTTAAAAAAAAATGAAGTGAATCTCACTTTCCTTTCCTTTAATATAACTTCTTCCTCTAATTCTACTTGAATTATAAATACTTTTGTTAACTTAAATTATAAGGTAATGTCTCTCAAATTTCCGTATTCCTTCCTGGTGTAATTGGAAGGGTTCTAGGAAAGGAGTCCACAGGAATAAAGCTCACAGAATAATGCTCACAGGAAAAAACGCCCACATAGAAAAAAGCTCAAATGGAAAAATTCTCAATTAGAAATATGCCCACGAGGAAAAAAGCTCACACAGAAATATGCTCACATGGAAATAAACCCACTGATAAATAAATTTATGTAGAAATATCCTTACATTAATCAATGAATAATTAATTGATCTGAACATCGTACACCTACTTGAATTTTTTACAGAAAAATTATTTAAATCACCAAAACATCTTTGGTATATATATTTCAAAAACTGTACAACTTATGTGTAGATTCAAAAAACTAAAATTAAATTAAATATAATTTATGCATTTTATAATATAAACATTTATAAGAGTAAACAAATAGGAATAATTATTTTATTTAAATTACGTAAATTACCTCATCATATATAAATCATGAATATATATTTCAACATTTATACATACATAAACTTACTAAATATTAACTCATAGACTTCATCATAGTCTTTTGCATCATTCGAGGTTACCAAATGTGAGTTTTCATATTTTCTCTTTTTACTTCCTTGTACGAAGTAAGAAGGAAGTATTGTAATCGCGAAAAATTTCGGGTATAATATTTCAACGAAAATATGCATTTTGACTGCTATCCGATGCAATTTAACGATGTTTTTGCTTAATATCTGTACGTAAGAACAGAATAAAGGACTCTTGTCCCCCAAACGGAATTATAAAACTGATTTAAAATAGATTCAGAAGAGAGTTTTTCGTGTACGTATGTATGTATCTATGAATGTATCGAGCATAACTCAGAACGTTAAAATTTTGCATATACACAGTCCAGTCACATTAATGTGACCACCACATACTTTCCATGTCAGAGTTAAATAACCAATCACAGAAGGCAGGTGGCAGCACAGTGCAGTTGAGCGTATATAAAGGGTGTGTGAGGGCTTCGGAAAACATTTCAATCGTTGGCGTAATGCAGAAACGAAGCGATTTATCCGACTTCCAAAAGGGCATGATCATTGGCTTTCGGGCCAAGGGTGGAAGCATTTCCGAAACGGCTGAGTTTGTGAACTGTTCGCGTGCCGCCGTGGTAAAAGTGTACCGTGCATGGCAAAATGGGACTGTCCAAAATCAGCGACGTGGCAAATGTGGTGCACCACGGGCCATAGATGACAGAGG
>KK117518.1:180332-216487 GCA_000611955.2 Stegodyphus mimosarum
TATATATATATATATACATAAGTATGTAAATATATATATA
Organism: Stegodyphus mimosarum; assembly: GCA_000611955.2. Classification (NCBI taxonomy): domain Eukaryota; kingdom Metazoa; phylum Arthropoda; class Arachnida; order Araneae; family Eresidae; genus Stegodyphus; species Stegodyphus mimosarum. The sequence continues at coordinate 180,373 of KK117518.1, forward strand.
TACATATATATATACATACATACATGTCCACTCTGTTACTCAGTTCAGTGAGCTCAGTTTCTGTATTCTTAAATGTTTGTAAATTGTGCATTTTTTGCTTTAAAAATGATTGAATTATGTTGTTCTTATCTTCCGGATAAGGTTTTTATACCTTTAGTCAGCCTGCATGTTATATTTGTAGAATGTTCAACAATTTAAAGATTGTTTAAGTGCGGCTAAGCCTATTTGTTTTGCCATAGCAGCCATATTATTTTACATTTGAAACTTAGCAGAATATTGCATTTGTTGCCAATCTAGAGAAACTAGCTTCTCAATAACAAAATAACGTCTTCATTTATTATTCCGAATTAAATCATGCTGTAATTAAATCATAATTCTCGAATTGATTCGAGGAAATAAGTCTTTAAGATTTACTTCGTAATTTTTAATATAGATATTTTGAGTTTCTATGTATTTTTACCTTGTTGCGAAGGGAGAACTGAATTAGTTGAATGAGAAATACTGAATCGTCTGTAAAAACTGTTTTTTTTAATTTCTTTTATACATCATTTTAGGTTTATTATAGTATTTAAATAGAACATGTGGCAACGATTAGATAATTCTTCAGATGATATACATAATTTGTTTGTGCATTCTGAGTTATAAAATGAATGAGACGTAACGCTGTTAAGTGGACCTAGCGCCAGATTGTCGCTATGGTAAACAAATGTAGTGAAATTTGAAATGCGCTATCCACAAAGTAGATTAAATGCAGTCCAATAAGTTTAAATGAAATGCAAAATGCATATAATTTATTATTCCGTACAAGGACGCGATGCGCTGTACATAACAAAGTTTGACAGGCTAAATTATTTTTCAGTCCGTCAAATAAAACCACATACTGGGATGGCTACAGTTAAATAATGAATTTAGCGCGTTATGGAAGCCTTCTCAGCAAATTTGTGGTTCTAGATTTTCCGAAAGCTTCTGAATAAGGATTCCAGACTTCGATTGGGAACTCTGGTCTTCTTTCTCTAGGCGCATGGATGTTTGGAAAAAAAGTACGTAAGAAATTTATTGTACCTGTCTTCGTCGAGGTACCTATCAGCAAGCTGATCTTATACTCTTCTTACTTCATCTGGTGGAGCAAACGATAAAGCCACAAGTGGTTTTATTTTTATTTTGCAATCGTTGCTGGTTTCAAATTTATACTTCAAACCAACGTAATTAATTCAGTTCTCCGTTCGCGGTAAGGCAAAAATACATGAAAGTCAAAATATTTTCATTAAAAATTGAAAGATATAGAAAAACACAAAACACCAAGTACAGTTAAAACAATTAAAAACAGTTTTTTTTCAAGTAAAACTACGATTTGTAAGCAAAAACCAGCTAATAACTTAAATGACAATTCCAGAATGAATCAAGCATAACTTAATTCGCGATAACAAAAGAAGACGTTACTTTGTTGTTGCGAAGCTTAGTTTCCCTAGATTGGCAACAAATCCACTATTCTGCTAAGCTTCAAATATAAAGAAATATGGATGTGATCATAACCAAAAATTAGGCTTAGCCGCACTTAAAAAACTTTTTAATTGCTGATAATTCCACAATTATTGCATGCGGGTTAACTAAGGGCATAAAACTCTTAATGGAAAGATAAGAACAACATAATTCAATCATTTTTAAAGCAAGAAATGCTGAGTTTACAAACTTATAAGAATAAAGAAACTGAGTCACTGAACCGAGTAAGAGGTGGTTATATATATACATATATTTATATACTTTTGGTGCGGCCGAATGCAGCCAAAATGCGAGGTGCACACCTGCATGTTATAGCAGCCTTATATACAAAATTTCAACATTCTAAGGCTACGAGGTTTTGAGTTATGCGCGATACATACGTACATACGTACGTACATCTGCATGTTATAGCAGCCTTATATATAGAATTTACACGTTCTGACGTTCTTCAGAATCCATTTTAAATCAGTTTTAGAATTATTTGGGGGAAAAGAGTCTTTTATTCTCTCCTTTCGTACGGATATCACGCTAAAACGTCGTTAAATGCATTCGATAGCGGTCAAAATAGCTATTTTCGCTGAAATGTGGTACCCGAAATTTTTCGCGATTACAATACTTCCTTTTTATTTCGTGCAAGGAAGTAAAAAGAGCTAACTCAGAAGAGGCCTACATGAAAATAGCTTTTAATACTATGACATTCTATCTTTTAAATACTTAATCTATTCCCTTGTTATATTTTGAGTTGTAGCATTATAAAAAGATTTATGAATAAAGTTTAGGTGTTTGAGACAAAATTCTTGGGTATTCAATAATGCCACCTACGTTTTACAAACTTTGACATTAAAATCGCGCAGTGGTTTTCTATTGAACTGCATTTTAAATTGTATGAAACATTTGGCAAAATACGTAAGGAACTTTACTTTAGGATATTAAAAGATATTTTCTATTTCAACAAAATTTATGAGTCATTTAGATGTAATGACTTATTTTCACCCTATTGTGGGAGTATAGTACGACATTTAGTAGGTGTTTCAGTGACTGCTTAGAGAAAGAATATCATTTAGTATACATTGTTTGACATATATTACGTTATATTGCCGAAAGATGTGGAAAATCGTACCCTTAATAATTTTAATTTCTCATAGTAATTGATAATAATTAATAATTATCTTATATTAATTAACAATCTAATTTAATAATAATAATATATAATGATTATAATTAATAATCTCATAATAATTAATAATTTTAATTTCTCAATTATAATGTATTATGGTATCGAACTGCAGTTGTTATTTTATTTTAGGTTAGTTTGAAATAAATTTGATTTGACTCGTGATAAGACGCTGTCAAATAGAAGAGTTCAATAAACATGTTACAATATACGAAATTATACAGCGGTGGTTAGATAAATTTTAGAAATTTGAAATTCAAATTTCGAGCTTCCGAGAGCCCATGTTCGGTTGGAGGACTATGTTATTGGAAATTAATGGTTCTAGGAATCGTTGTTTTATCACAGTGCGAGAAACATTAATACATTCATTCAGATTCTTCAGTATTTAGTTTTATTAAATATAATACATGGCGATCATATTTGGTGGAAACAGTTTAAAAAGTGATACAGGCTTTTTTCAACGTAAGTGCGAGTTTTCAACGTAAAATGCGAAAACGAAATTATTAGCTCTTCTGGGCTAATAATTAAATACAACTCTGGTTTTTTTTAAATAAATCTGTGAATTTCTGTGTATTTTATAAAATTTAGTAATTTACAATTACCCTGAGACTAATTTTTGTTTAATATTACGAAAAGAAGATAACACAATTCTATAGCAATACCGAATAAATTAGCGTGAAAGCTTTCTCTTGTGGAGCTACTGTAATCCAAACTCGTATTTTTCGTGCTTTCTCCTCCGTAACGGTAACATGAAGCGGATTCAGTTTCCATTAACAAAGACATATAACTTTCAGAAGTGATTTAACAGCCCTTCCCCGCTTATCTTCCGAATCCTAAACACCGCCAAGGGGAAAGCAACACAGCCCTCACTGGCGCATAAATGGAGACATATGCAAAGAAGGTTACCCCCTCCCCGCGTGCATGCCAGTGACAAATGCGTTGTTACGTCCCATGAATTTTACATGATGCTTGACCCTTCTGCCGGATTTAATTGAAAGGCCGGATCCCGTATAGTTAAATATTCAGTGTTCGGACTTGACTGGACCTGTGCCAGAATAGATGGACTACCCTGGAAGCCGTCAGATGTGACGCCAGGGGGGCTGTAGTACTTGGAACTAGGAAGAGTTAGTTTGATGAGCTGTTGTCCAGAAATTGTCCCGACTTAACTAGAGGATGGGATGAATTCGGACTTGTGACGTGTTTGAGGCGGATTGTCTGATTGGTTTGTTGGAATGTTTCACGAGTTGGGGCGGACTTTGACCGTTGATTCTATCAAGAATGGCACGAGTGTATGAATGAAGTTAGTAACACAGCTCGGTTTATGATAACACTTTGATTTTATTTCATTAACAAATCTGCCGTTTTATAACGCATTGACAAGTGGTACATTTAACGTCGAAACGGTTTAATTTAACTCGGTTTCTCCGTTTGCTTAGTAAAGCATTAATCTTAATTTTGATTCTCTCCTATCGACCTGAATTTCTTAGTATTTTCGCATATATGTATTTGAGATGACAGTAAAATATTTCATGGTTATGTTTTTAAAAATTCAAGTTATAAAAATTCTTTCATTCAATTCAAATTTTATATTTTCCTTTACCGTTGAATTTGTTTTTTCTCAGAAGTTTGCTTTATAATAATCGTAGAGTTTGGAATTTTATGTTATTGGGCAGAGCGAGAAACAATCACCCGGATAAGTGAGCCGCAGAAAAAATAAAAAAATTTACTTAAATCATTATGACTTTTTATCCAAATCAATCCTTGAAACTAATTTTGAAGGAGGGATTCTAAGGAAGCAATTTCTCAAAACTTTTCACACACACACCACACACATATATATATATATTTGTGATGATGTTGAAACATTATATTTTTTTAAAGCAGGAGTACATAAAAAATGAGCAATGTCCTCGTCTGGACCTCTCGAATATGTGCCGAGTGTGCTAACCGTTACGCCACAAACGCATACTGAAAGAAAAGAGAAAATACCTTATAAACGCCCCCTTTTATAGTCCGATTCGGGATCAAGGGACTCATTCGCCAAATCCTTGGTGGTGACGAATCACGATATACTACCTTCTAGTTCGGGCGCCACTGTGGAGTCTCTTAGGTTATATTTGATACAGGACACAGAAAAAAATTAGCAATGCCTTCTCCGGGACTCGAACCTAGACCTCTCGAATACGCGCAGAGTGTGATACCGTTGCTTTTTGAAGTTCCTGGACCGGATTTAAAGTAAAATGCAGTTCCAGTTGTTAAAAAAAGACATGATGGAACATTTGCCGTCGAACGTCACCGTTAGTTTCATTCCTGCCCGCATGGTCTGAAAAATGAATCCAAATCCTTCCATCGGGTTTTACTAATGCCGGCGGGAGTTGAAAGGTAGGAGAGTTTAAGGAACATTTTTCTCCTTCTAATGGCATAATTCGTTGAAATCCCGGCCCCGCTGCAGAAACATTAAGTTTTTTTAAAGTAGGAGTGCATGGAAAATGAGCAATGTCCTCGCAGGGACTCGAATCTGGACCTCTCGAATACGCCCCGAATGTGCTAACCGTTACACCACGAAGGCATGCAGAAAGGAAGGAGGAATTAACTTATATTGAAATTACAATGATTATAAAATTTGCTTCAGTAACCAATGCAGATAAAGCTTTATTTAGCGTTTAAAAAGTTTTATTTATTTATTTTATTAGTTAAAGTTTTATTTAGCGTTATGTGTTTCCCAAAAATTTTATTCAATAGTCAAAGAAATCATTGTAGAATTTTGACCTTTACTCTCTAGGACAGAGTAAGAAATTCTTATGCAAATAAAAGATTCCGGAGTTTTAAACAAAATTTACTGAGGTTCCTCTGTTCACAAAAATTGCTGAATATTTTTGGCTCTCATGCTGTTTCTAGTGATGATGAATTTTTGTAAGAAAGGATTTAATTATTCATCTGTTCCAGATTCGATATATTTTAAATGAAATTTAGGCTAAGTTAATCTAAATAGTTAGATAAAAATACATGTGAATTTAATGAATTCTTACAGCTTTGAGCAGATCGATGAACTACTGGAAAAGGCTGACGCTATGTTTATATGTGTATTTAGTCTCTATGACAATAAGAGAAATTATTTACACGCAGAGGCAGAAATTTTCTGGACTATTTCTCAAAAATTCTATAAAATGAAAGTAAAAATTAAAACATATATGAATTTCTATGCTGAAAAGTTTCAATTCAGTACACTAAAAAGTTTATAGTGTTACGGATTTTGTATTTATTTAGCTATTTTTAGTAAAATTGTAATTAAATTGTTTCATTTTCCCGGGCAATACAGAGAGCGACGAAATTTAAGAAAACGCTACGCCGGAAAAGTAAAAATACAAGATCGTTCATTTTAACATTTAATAAATAGATATCTCGTAATTGATTTTGCTATCAGAAAAATCGAGAAAATACCAGAATATTCTCGTGATGATTAAAAAGCTTATAAAAAGCCGGATTAAAACATTTCACCTCACTTGTTTTAAGCGAACTGTAGTTGTTTACTTGGTGCTGATATTGATAGTAGCGAATTCTCGGGGAAATCGAATTAGCTTTTCTCTGTGCTTTGAATTGAGTTGTATTCAACGTTTGAGTAGTTTTAAATATAGCTACTGAGAGATATTGTGATATTGTACGAATATCTCTGAGGAAATCTCAGCATTTTGTTTTATTACTTGGGATAAGAATAAATTTAATTAACTTTTTTATACGATAAAATGTTTATAAAATTTATTCACAATATCACATATTAATAATCGGTAGTTATCCTTCAAAGTACTAAAACGTTAAATATTACGCAATCCAGCGCTGAGAAAGCTAATCCGATCAACAAGAACAACAGCTGCTAACTAAACAACTGAGCCGAAATGTTCTTTGTCCGGCTTTTTATATCTTTAAATCGGTCGCGGCAGATTCCAGCATTTATTATTTCTCGAGATTTTTGAAAAGTAAAAGAGTAGAACTACGGTTACAGCCAACATAGTAGTCAATTACATTTATTCAAATGAAATATCATTATTAACTTTTATTCAATGTTAAATGCACTTGCCCCTTTATTTTTACTTTTCCGGTGTGGCGTTTCTTAAAATATGTCCCGTGCTACATTGCACGGGGAAATAAAACAATATTAAATAGAATACTACTAAAAATATCTAACTAATTACAAAATTCGTAACCCTATACATATATAATAGTAAACCTCGTAATTAACGGGATAGTTTTTTTTAACTTGTAAGGTTTATCCTAATTTTATTAACAGTTATTTTAATTTTATGCATCTTTCCTGTCTATTCTAGTTTCAGCTTAAAATTTCTCACCAGAATGTAATTTCAGAAGCAAAGTTAATGCAAATGAGTAAAGAGTAGTATTTCAGTCGATGTTTCACCAACTTCTCCAAAGAGAGCCCGAGTTCCTGACTAGCGCTCGACCATACTGTAGTCCCCTGTTTGGCTTCCCGACTTAGATAAGATTTAGGGGTCAACTACTTAGAATTTTCATAGCTACGGCTATGTCTTTCAGTTAGCTTTAGTTAAACTTAATTTCCTATTTATTTGAGTTCAAGCCCAAGTGGAGGCTTTGCTGTACGTTCCGAGTTAGGAGCGGATAGTGCCATATTTGTTCTGAGAAATAAAGGGTAATTAACCCTTCTTAAGTCTTACGTCTCTATTCACACTTAAGCGATTATTCGCTTACTAGTGTTTGTGGGGTCCAAGGTTTGAACTCTGAAGAGAATAAGTAACAAACTTTTCCGCCTTATATAAACTAAAATGTATAAAATAAAATATGAAATGATTCTTATAGGAACCGATGTATTTTACATAATACATTAAAAATTTGTAATTGCATGGTTTTAATTGCGCAGTAAAATGTAAATAAGAATCGTTTAGCCATTTGTTTGATAACAATAAAATTGACATTGAAAATTAAATAACTATCCCATATGCTAACTGTATTATGCATTAGGTTTATTAACACAGTCTTAACGAAAAATAGTTTTTTGACAACCTGATCTTTATCAGTTTGATGTAGAACAATTTATCTTTCACAATTTTTATTTAAAATCTGCCATTGAAGCATCGAGGTTTTAAGGTCATGACGATAGCCAAAAATTATTTTTAAATTTTCAGTGCATAATTGAAAGAATATTAAAGAAATAGATGTTTATGTATTTTGTTTCTTCAATAGGAATCATTAAATTTGAAGTACTACAAATTACATATTTTTCTTAACAAAATGAAATAAAATGAGGATAATTTAATTTACGCTTTACTGAAGTGGTATTTGTTCCAGTATCATTTCCGATACCGGAATATAATTCCACTAAAATGGTAACAAATAAAATGACCTTTCAGATCAAACGCCATACTTATTTCTAAATTATTTAATGTATTTTGGCAACAATTTATTGAACTTCTAGAAATAAACACCTAGAACAATCTTAGATACTAAATATATCAAAATAAATCACAGAATGAAACAAATATATGAACTCTAACTTTCTTGCTTTCACGTTTAGATTACTTGCAAAAAGTATACTTGGAATGTAAAACTACGGGAACTGTATAGCTGACACACTCAGTTCTTCTGCTGAGTTATTAAACTTTTATATACCATTGGAAATTATGTACTTACTAAAATATAAAAATCTTTATCGTGTACAAATGTTTTTGCCTCAACACATCTTCAAAAATGAGAACACATTTCGACAAATTTTATCCCGAATTTTAGGAATAAATAGTTTCTGAAGTCTGTTGTGTGGAATAACTTAATAAATCTTACGCTGTAGAATTCAAGTACATGAATATTTGATATTTTCATATTTCAGCTGGAAACAAACGTCATTTCGTTTGACGCCGGTCAGAAAAATCAAAGTTTACATCTAATTCCTGCTCCATGTTTTATTTATGAGGAAGAAAAATTTCAGAAAAGTTTATTCAATTTTTGGAATAGTACTCCATATTTGAAAGCCAGAGAAAAAGTTAACTTAAACATATATTCAGCTTATAAAAAAAGCGTTTCTTAGCTACTGCATATTACTTAAGTTTTTGGAATGCTATTGAAAGAAGTCGATGCATGTTTTGGATTATATTAAACGTTTCGTGAAAAACCTAAATAACTAAAATAAATTGAAATTAAATTTTAGGACGTTTTAGAGATATTTTGGCAGAATAAGAACATGAGTAGCTTTCTTTCAGATTATAAATCGGAACGCTTTATAGAAGTTACATCATATTTTTAGAAGTTTGTATATGCCACCGGAAATGTTGCAAAAGTAGAGATTAACTAAAAAAATGAAGAAAAATTTGAAAGAATTTATATTAGAACCAGAGGGGCATTTTCTCCATTTACGTGCACATAAACGTTTCGAGAGCATTTAAGCTAACGTTCCTTTGGGCTAAAAATATTTAAAAATAAACTATCTTTAGAATTTCCGATAGACAGTCTCGCGCGCTGGCGATAAATTATTTTTTCCCTGTGCAGTGTTGTCATTGCTCGCTTTTGTAATCATTGACTTTGTTAGTAAAAATTCGTTACGTTTTACAAAATATGAAATGCAGAATAAAAAAATTTCAAATTCAAAATTCGGGCTTCTAGGTGTCCATATTCGAGTGGATGACTACGTTATTCAAAATTTGATGACTCTAGGTAACGTTGTTTTTTCACAATGGGAAAAACATGCCTACATAGCACTTGCTACATCACAAAAACAAGGATCAACTTTCATTACTATACAGCGTGTCCCAAAACGACCGCATAAACTCAGCACAGCTAGATTCCTCGTTGGGAGTACATAAAACCTGCTCAAAGAAGCGTTCCTGTACGATCAATAGTTTACGAGAAAAATACGAAACACAAAGTATGACGTCACTGCCGGTGCAAGAAAAAAACATTTTATTGGACATATCAACAACAGTATTGGCATATCCTTCCAGACGATAATGTTTAAAACGCTCGCCGCGCATCCGCGTTGTCTCAGGTCAATCCGCATGCAATCCGGCCGCAGAAACATCAGGAACGTTGGCCTCTTAACGTGTGGGCCGGCATACTCGGGGATCGCCTGCTTAGACTATATCTGTTGCCTGAACGGCTCTCGAGACAGTCGTACTTGGTGTTTCTCAATGAGGTCTTAACCGAATTCCTCAATGGCATACCATTAGCGGCAATACAGGGTCTCTGGTTCCAGCATGATGGGTCTCCGACACATTTCTGTGCTCCTGTACGTGGTTGGCTCGATATGGAATATCCCGGCCGGTGAATCGGACGTGGGGGGTCCGGTTCTATGGCCGCCACGTTCACCAGATCTTACACCGTTGGATTTTTGCCTCTGGGCCATCTGAAGGAACTGGTGTATCGAGACGTAGTGACGACACTAAGGGACTTAGTTGCTTGTCTGCATGCTGCTTGTACTTCCGTGGACCCCGCGATGCTGGAACGTGTGATGAGAGCCATTCCACGGCATGCTCAAGCCTGCCTTGACATGCACGGCGGACACTTTGAACATATCAACAGTAGTACTTTGAACATATCAACAGCAGTAATGAAAACACTTTATTGAACATATTAACAGCAGTAATGAAAACACTTTATTGAACATATTAACAGCAGTAATGAAAACATTTTATTGAACATATCAACAGCAGTATATGCTTTAAATTGTGCATATACTGCTGTTGATATGTTCAATAAAATGTTTTTTCTTGCACCGGCAGTAACGTCATACTTTGTTTTTCGTATTTTTCTCATAAACTATGGATCGTACAGGAACGCTTCTCTGGGCAGTTTTTATGTACTCCCAACAAGGAATCTAGCTGTGCAGAGTTTATGCGGTCGTTTTAGAACACCCTGTATTTTAACGAAAATTATTTATTACTTTCAAGACATCATGGTATTCCAGTCTGCATAAAGTTGTAGAAACAAAAATATTACATATCGTTTGTAGAGGTAACATATATATTCACTCAAATTCTTCATTATTTAATATTTTTAATATAATACAGGACGATAATATTTGGTGACAACATTTTGAAGAGTGATTCGAACTTTTATAGTGATTCAACGCAAAATCCCGTTTTCAGACTAATAACCCTACTGGGATAACGCTGCTTTCAGCTTATAATCTTTTATCACATTGAATAAAGTAATATGGAATTTTTAAATTTTAATCAAGAAAACTATCATTATTAATTTAAGGTACATTTTTATATATTAAAAGTGAAGGAGTGCAAGGAGGTTTTAATTAAAATTAGCGCATACTGCTACAGAGCCCTATCATAACATATTCATAATACAGCACAGAAGAATAAAATATAGATTTTAAATCTTTAACCATATTATGGTCTTTTCAAATGATTAAGAAAATATTAATGTGCGTTATAATAAAATATGAAGATATGATATTAACTTACTTAAAACATTTGAGAACGAAGCCTTTATCTTTTTTATACTTTTAAAGTAACCATGTATGATTAATCTATAAACGTACTGGAGCTGATTAAATTTATCATATACTTCTTCTTAGAAAATGTCATTTATACCAAACTGTTCTTGTATACACATGCCACTTAATTACTATCTCTCTTTTTTATCATAATGAAAAATATTGAAAATAAATTATATAATATAATATATATAACAATAGAAAGAATAGATTAATGAGTTTAGCATGGCGCCGTGATTGCACCATTTTTGGTTCATTTGTGAAAATTCGCAAATATAAATTTACATTCATGCGTTATCACATGCAAAGCTTAATTTATAAAATTTAAAGCATCAGTGTCCAAAGAAAGGCAGTAAAATAGATTTAAAATAAATAAATAAAATAACAGATAATAAAAAATAAAAATGAACAAAGATAAATGACTAGTAATTAAGTCAAAGAGATTGATAAATAATTAAATGGTAAATTCATCTTATTTGGTGTTCAGAACAAGGATTTCAAGCAAAATGAATGTAGTATAAAAAATCTGAAAGTTTTCAGAATTTAAATTACGTCCGAAGGGGCATTTTCTTAACAGTTTGTGTGTTACCTTTATTTATTAAATATCATGTTCTTCGCGATTGAAACATAAAATTCAGTTCAACAGCAGTATCGCAAAATAATTTTAAAATGAGTCTATCTTTAGAATTTCCGGTACACAGTTCCGCATGCTTTAGGTAAAAAGTTTTCTTCTTCGTATTGCCATTGCTCGCTTTTAAATTGTTTGAGTTTGTTCATCAAAAATTCTTTAAAGTTTTACAAAATATGAAATAGATAATAAAACAAATTCCAAATTTCAAATTTCCTCTTCCAGATGCCCATATTCGGGTGGAAACGTTCAGTATTCAAAATTGGATGGCTCTAGGTGCCGTTGCTTTATCACACTGCGAGAAACATACATACATGTATGCAGATTCTTTATTATTTGATTTCTTTAAATATAATACAGGGCGATAACATTTGGTGGCAATAATTTGAAAAGTAAAACAGCGTTTTTAGTGAATCAACGCAAAATGCCAAAACGAAATTAATAGTCCTTCTGGGCAAATTGCCTCTTTGGTCAAAAACAAAATCTGAAAGAGTTCAAATGTTATTGAACTCCCGAAAGCATTTGTTAAGGTTTTTCACGCTCTCGCTGGACTCGCAGTTTACCAGTCTGCTGTTACACTCACTCCTGCTAACTTTCTTATTAACACAATTTTCTTCGCACTTACGCCATACACGATTCAATAGCAAAATTACAAAAATATTAAAAGTTGCATAGTAGCATATGTTTAAAATTCCCAATGCAGTGTTAAGTGTTTACATACGTTTCTCTTGTCTTCTTAAGGCTTTTCTCTGTTCATCATAACAATGTTCCATTTTCTTAGTAAGATGGTTTACAAAACGTGTTTTTGTGTCTTTATATTATTAACGGTTTGTGTGCAAAATTTATTTATTAGATACCGCGTTCTTTGCACTTATGTTGCATAACCTTAATAGCAAAATCACAAGACATTTTGAAAGAGAATAGAATTTTCAACAACCAGTCTCGAACACTAAAGCTAAAAATATTTCATTACGTGCAGTGTTGCCACTGCTGGCTTTCAAATCTTTAGATATGTTAGGTAAAAATTCCTTATCGTTTCACAAAACATGAAATTCATAATTCGGGCTTCCAGCTGATTATGTTCGGGTAGAGGACAACATTATTCAAAATTTAATGGCTCTAGGTATCGTCTTTTTTTCGATGCCAGGGACATTCGTACCTACATGCATACATGCATATTCTTCATTATTTAATTTCCTTAAAGATAATGTAAGCGATAATATTTGGGGGAACAATATGAAAAATGATTCCCTGTTTATAGTGACAGGCGTAAAACGTCGCTTCGGGACTAATAGCCATTGGAACGTCCGTTTGGACTAAAAATTAGAGTAATAGGGCAGGCCTCCGGCTAGTTTTAATGTACAGCGATATTTCCAACTGAATTCCGGGCATGATAAACAAACTGGATTTTAAAAAAAATCCAAAATATGAATGAAGCATTATTTTCAGTAATTTGGCAAGCAAAACTCAATTTGACGTTTTCATTTTACAAAGTAGCTACAAAGATTAGCTGTATGAATAACTTCGCTATGAAATAATTAAGCGTTGTATTATTTTAATTCGTAAAATAAAGTAAAATACGAATTTATTTATTTTGATTCTTGAAGAATCGTTATAATAATTTATATATTTGGTATTTAGAGTTAATAATTCAGTTATTTTCATATTCCTGTTAAGGGTAAAACCCGTTTTAATTACATTTAATTACATCCTTTTTTATTGAATTTTCGATCAATATTTGGGAACTTGCTTTTATTATTGTAATATATTTATGCTTCGTATTTATACACAAGTAAATTCGAGGGCTTGCTGATTATCATAGAGAACGTTTCTATAGTTACTTATTAAATAATATTTTAGGTAATACATAAATAAATTGTCTAAATACAAAAGATTACAATGTATTCTGGTATTAAATAATCTATTATACTTCACTTTTAATTTTTATTAACGTTATTCACATTTAGCGTCTGAATAGAGGCAAACTGAAAATCGGAGTAAGGAAATGTATGCATATAATCTTAAATTATAATTATATTTTATAAAATTATATATAAACTTTGTCGTTACTTAAATATCTTTTCTTTCTTACATCTTAAAATTAATAAACTTGAAATATTATCTTTTTACGTAAGAAATAATACTAAATTCTTAACAGAATTCGTTTAATTGAAATTCTTCCATAAATAAACAACAAATTATATTTATTTTCCAAAGTGTTTTCTTATTATGAAGAGGATTGGAAAATATATGATATAATATGAAAGAAAATTTAAAACAAGCCTGCGACTAATTAATGAGCTTGTAAACACCCATTTTCTACAAAGAAACTATAGTCATGCATTACCCATGATTATAGCCATCACTAGAGCTTCCATGCCTTATCACATTCGAAACCGAAACCCATCGGCACGCTTTGTTAACCTCTGTTATAACCGAGAATGGAATCATGCAAGGCTAGAACACTAATAGCATCCACGAATCTATATTTTGAGAATGCCCTCGCCAATACTGGAACCTGGACATCTCGAATACGCACCGATTGTGCTACCGTTACACCCCGAAGGCATGCTGCAAGGAAAGAGAAAATACTTCGTATGCTCTCCCTTTTAAAGGGTGCTGGGAATTAGGGGATCCCGATCGCCAAATCGCGGTGGGGAAGAATTATTGTTCACCACCTTTTTAAATTTCAGGCGCCGCTATAGAATCATTAGTTTTTTTTCAGAAGGAAACAGAAAAAATGTGCAATGCACTCAAACCTGTACCTCTTTAATACGCGCCGAGTGTGTTACCGCTATATTACTAATACATGTTGGAAGGAGTGAGAAAATACCTTATAAATTAAAAGTAAAATTGAAATTCTCCATTTAAATCACGATTTCATTTATTGATTTTTATAATATTTTAAAAGGATTCAGAAATTTCACTTAATTTCACGTTAGTTTTTGTCCTTGAAAAGCCCAGCTGTTTGAGACTAAGGAAAACATTTCGCTCTGAACATTGATTTTTCCCACTACATATGCTAGTATGGCCCACATTCACATAACTTTTCTGCTTTTCTTTTCTGAAACCAGAATTTGACTTTTGCATTGTTTTCTCTGTGTAATGTGTTTCAAGACTGAATAGTATATTAATAAAATTGTAAAACATTATTTGACTTGGGCAAACATTTGAGGTATTTTAAACAGTTTGTTTGCTTTTTTTCATGGTGAAATGAGCAGTGATATTCCTGACACACGAAACATTCCCTCAAAACATTTTCTTTACTTAAGATTACTTTACGCATTCCAAAAAATAATTAGCACAATATTCTATATCATAATGCTCTTTATAATAGTAAATGGGAATTTTTTTTAAATGTATTCATTAAATTACAGTTATCGAATTTGTGATAGTATATATCCAATTATTTAGATATTTAATCTGTAACAGTATTTATTTAGTGCGTATTCTGAATAGCTTCTAAAATTGCAGGTACAAAAGATTTGTTTTTAATTAATTTCATACGACTAATATAATTTAAAAGTTTCATATAAATCAAATAAATATTGTTATAGATGAAATAATTAATAATTTAAATACTGAACTATTTTTAAATATATTATCGGCAATCAATAATAATATATTTAAAATATAACACTCTATATAATAGTGTATCTCTAGAACATTATTTCAATCTATAAATGAAAAAGGCGTTTAACATTTCAGAAAAAGGTTTATGAAGTGAGTTTGGTTCTAAGCTAGAGAAACGTGTTTAAGGGTAATTCCCAAATAAAAATTTTTAAATTGAATCTATTCTAATCTGAATAATTAAACTTGCCATTTGTATATATATATATAGAGAGAGAGAGAAAGAAAGTCATTAATTTAGTCAAGTAACTCAATTTTTCACATTCTGCTTTGCAATACCTCTTTTCCAAAATTAAAATTAAATATGAGTGCCGCTTGTGCATGTGAATGAGAAATAAATAAATAAATGCAAATCTACTGTTACACTTATAAGCAAGATCAACAGTCTTTCAGGGTACAGTTGAAATCAGCGTAGGGAAGGCATGAAAGACCACTTGCTTCCAATCATTCGCCATAATTCATCCAAATGCAGTAAAGGATGGTCAATCACGGCCCCACAAATGCTCGATTGGTGTAAGTTACGGAGATTTCGGTGCAAAAGAACCATCTCGATACCATGCAGGGCTTGTCTCCTGATGATTGTCACGCGAGGTCAACCATTATTTTGCTGGTATCGCATTTCGCACTAGCTAAAAGTAGAGTAATGCAATCAGCTGCAGCCTTTCATCTACCTTCTTTCGTGTATCAGTCTGCTTTCAGGTACAAAGCAGAAGTAACTGGCTATCCATGGCGATGGAACCCCAATCAACAACGATGTTGAGCAGTATGGCTGTAAGGCAACAGATTGGATCTGTTTCCATGTAGCTTTCAGATTCTTACTCGAAGACTAGCATTCTTGCAACAAAAGCAAGCTGATCAACCATTCAACCATTTGTTAGCGCCGGTGGCTGTGAATGGTGTCTTCGTGAAGGACGGCACGACTGCAAGTTCGTTTCAACAAACATCTAAATTACCTTACTAATACTAAATCAACCAAAGTGTCATGCACATTCGGGATGATATTGACAGTTGCGCTTTGATTGGCCTCTACAATGTATTGTTGCTTGCGTACGGTTTCGTTATGGATTGAATGCACAAGACGTTAAAAAGTTAACAAAATTTATTCTTTCCACAAAAAATAAAACAAAATGCTGAAACATTTCTTCAGAGATATTCACACAATATTACAATATCTCAAACGTTTAGCAAAACTCAATTCAAAACAGATAAACTAACTCTATCTCACAGCGAAATCGCTACAGCATTAGGTAAACAAATAGCAGTTCGCTTTAAACAGGTACAACTACAACTTAGATAAGGTGTTTAAATTCGGCTTTTATAAGCTTTTTAATTATGACTAGAACAATCTTGATTTTTCTAGATTTTTCTGGATGGCAATAGTAATTACGAGATATTTATTTATTAAATATTAAATGCACGCGCTCTTTTATTTTTATTTTTTTCGACGTAGCTTTCTCCTCAAAAATCGTCTGCGTTGCAGGGGAAAATAAGCAATTTTATTTACAGTTCTAAATAAATAGCCGAATAAATATGAAATCCGTAACAGTACGCTTTTGAATGCTTCGATTTGAATAGTTTGACGTCCAGCCAGCTAATCAATAGCCAATGAATGTTTTCCATTCCCTCCATCTTCTCCAAAGCCTTTTGACAGTGGGCTCATGTAAGGCTATTTCAGCCGCAAGACGATCAAAAGACCAAACAGCTGTTCGTTGACCTAAATGAAATCGCTTGTGAAAACATACGATTGCCGAAAATGATGTCAGTGGCGTCTTGGAGGAATAATTTAAATTATGCTTGATTTCTGACACAAAATGCAACTTGAAAAATTAGCTTTCCACTGCAACAGAGAGTGCCACCTGTTGACTGATATGGTATTTTCTTTCCTTTCTTCTCGCTAACTTACCATGTGACTAATTTGTCGTTCAAATCATTTATATTAATTGTTTAGCTGGATATTCCTTTGCAATTTGCATGAATTATGCAGCAAATCTTCATGGTGTTACATTTCCTCTGTGAGACTCTGTGTATGATTTTCTAACTGCATCTTAGAAAAGCATAGACTTCAATGATGGAAATAAAGTTTTTTAAGAGTTTCGCTTCTAATCGTGTTATGGAATGCATGTATCAGAAACAGTTATCAAATTTTAAAATTTTGTATTTTACTCGTTTTTAAAATGTTAAAATTTCTTTAATGTATTAGATAGTTACCAGAATCACTTGCTGTGGAATTAGAATTCTGATGTCAGTAATAAAGGCAGTTTTTCTCATGATAATGGCAACGGTAATGCACACCATAGTGATGATAGTGACTGCTCTGTATTAACCGGGGCAGTTAGATTTTTGTTATCAATGATTGAAAACTGCGTATCAAATAGTAAAGTGTAGGTGTTAATGCAGATACAGGGGTGAGCCTAAATTGCTTTTAGAAAATAGGAGGGGTGATGGTGTCCTTCCAGGTGAGCAATAATTACCGCGGAACATAGTGTGACACTCCGCTCTAAGAAGCAGGAAAGAGTAAAATTTGAATTCCAGCATGAAATTACAACATTGTTGGAAAAGCGAATGAACGATACGAAAAGCTGCACAGTGATTTATTGATCACAGAAATTAATCACAGCAAGTTTTCAAAGTGGTGGACACATATGCTGTTATACAGCTCCCACCGACGAATGAGTGACTGGCGCACCTTTCCGAAGACTGTCTTAATTTTCTCTGTGGCAACCACGATTCTCGCTGTGACATCTTCGGCCGAGTCCGATGGCGTCTCTTTCACTAAAGATTCCATGTGCCACCAGAAGGTAAAGTCCAGTGGGTTAATGTTCGGTGAGCGAGAAGGTCAAGCCCCGGGTTTGTCACGTCCGATTCCGTTGTGCGGAGTATTCTCCCTCCAAGAATAGAATGCGAATATATGTTTTATGTTAATTATTTCATGTCTCGATGAGTATTATCACCCCTCTAATTTTCGAAATGTAATTTAGACTCACACCCTGTATAACCGTTAAATATGGTAACTAGTTCTTTCTACTCATACTCGTCGTTTTAATGTAAAGTGTAAAACTATTGTCTTCATATTTTAAGTTACGTATGGATTTTGTGCTATAAGTTTACGCTGCTATAGTAACGATAAAATTTGAAAATACTTATTAGGTTATGCACAAGTAATTTCAAATCCTGGAGCTCATACAGAAGATCATTTTGCAAATCTTAAGCAAAAATTCAAAATGCAGCTTAAACGCGCGGTAATACATTTTGAATAAAGACTTTTCTGCTGAAGAAGAAAGTAAGTTAAAAAAGTAAATTCATAAGTATATCATACAGGTATATTTATAATGCTCCGTATGGAATGGTTAAGAAAAGTATTAATAGCGCATATTTTGTCTTAAAGTAGCTGATAAACATTTAGCTATTAAAAAGAAGTATAAACAGATAATTGGATTTCTCATTCAAAGAAATACTGTCGCTTAATTTCGATTAGCAGCGATGCGATGAGGAATAGACGAAATACAAAGTAGTACTTAAAGTTGATGGAATATGCTTGATTATTATTCTGTTAAATAGGTTCGTGATGCTTTCGAAAACAAAATAATAGCTTTTCATAAAGCAAAATTTAAATATAATTAAACATATTATTTTTTTAACTTAGCATTGTATGACATTTCTAACAAATCCGACCTGCTCTTAATTTTGCATCATATTGTCTGGTAAATGTGTTCAATGTGAACTTCCTATTTTCATATTCATTTTTACTTCTTTCGTGCATTTTAAATTATCGTGTATTTTCAAAACAAAAAAAGTGAATTATATTTCAACAAATACATTACATTATAACAAAATCTGAAAACTTTCAGCTTTTTATATACGCCCAAAGGGCTTTGGTTACACACACATATACATTTTGAGAGTATTAGGGGTAACGCCTTTTTGGGCTAAAATAATTAAAAACCATACCTTTACAATATTCGATAAACAGTCTCGCGTGCTCGAGATAAAATTGTTTTATTTCGTACAGTGTTGCCACTGATCTCTTTGAAATTGTTGAGGTTTTAAATCAAAACTTCATTACATTTTTTCAAAATATGAAACATATAATAAAGCAAATTTGAAACTCAAAATGGGGCTTCCGAGTGAATATATTTTGGTAGAGGACTACGTTATTCAAATTTGAATGGCTTTAGGATTTTTGTGCAATGCGAGAAGAAGACATATACATTCATGCTGATTTTTCATTATTTAATTTCCTTAAATAAGATACAGGGCGATAATATGTGGTGGCAACAATTTGAAAAGTAATTCGATGCAAAATGCCGTTCCGAAATCAATAGCTCTCCTGAACTAACACCCCTTTGGGCTAAAAATACCTTAATTTTTAGCAATAACATATTTGTATTAGAGGACAAAGAGCTATAATTGTATATTAAATGAAATAACAAAGAGCTGTAATTGTATGTTCAATGAAATAATAAGAAAACTTTATCCAATTTGAAACGTTATTCTTCGTCAAGTATTTTATTTTGTCAGTCTTATTTCAATGCAAGTTTAACGTATTATTAAATTACAAAATATACCATAATGAAAAACGATCAGTTACATAACTTCCTTAAACATAACATTTACTGAAATATTTAATCTTGTTTATTTTATGTCTATGAAAATCCAACTAACTAAAGAATATCAAATCAATCCATTGCAATGGAAAATATTTCAAGCCGAAGTGCACAGTTTACGACAACGAGATTAAAACTTGAAATACCGGCAAAAGAAATATCTGGAACGTGACTATGCGCTGTGAATATGCATAGATATTACGTTGATGATGGGCAGAGAAATGCAATGAGACCCTAGAAAGTATCAAAATGTACTCTTTGTCTTTCATTAAGTAATAGTTCAGTTACAATTAATATGCAAAATATTCATGTATACGATAAACGAAATACCTGAAGTTTCCAAGAATTACTTAAAAATGACACTACTGGCTTGCATAAAAAAGAATTAAATGGAACATAATTTCTGACAACCAGTTGAATTACCAAAATATAATAATGCTTTACAAAAATCAAACAAAAAACAAATCAAATAATGAAAGAAAAGCTATTTCTAACGAAGAAATAAATTAACTGTAGTGATAATTGTGTTTATTTACGATGTTATTTTAAAACACTGATATTACCTTAAGGTCGATAAAATTCATCACAGAAGCCTATTACATGGAAGATATGTTCCACCAAACGACATAATCTTATTTCTTCATTAGGAAAAACTAATTAAGCTTATTTGAAGTAGTAATGAGTTCATCTGTAAGTCTTAAATGCAGTTGCAAACAACCGCATAAAATTCTCAGGCAATTTTCGTGGGTGTTAAAATCTCGCTTGGGGAAAGTATAAACCGAATAGGAAGTAAGAACGAAATTAACAAACTATTTAACAGCATTTGAATTGTCTTACATCGTCATCGTTTTATAAATAAGGAACGCAGACATTTACATGGTATATATAAAATTAAATATATCGGGTTTTAACGAATGTTTTCCACCACCGCAAAAATCATCTGAGCAAACAGTTCGCGTTGGCGTGTTTATCATATTTTGTCAGACGGTTTTTAGCATTTGAAAAAAACGACTTGCTTTGAAACATTGTGTTATGAAATTTTTAACAAAATATAGATCATCATTAAGCACAATGTGTCTGAAATGGAACTATCACGCTACCAGATTAGAAACACCGTTTACTTCCTGTTCCCTTGCAAAAATTCAGCTTCAGAATGTCGCCAAAGCATGTGTACAGATTTATGTACTTAAGTTGAGTCGTATGTCTCTGTGAAGCTTTGGAATGTTCAAAAACAAGAACTATGACATTCAAGAGAGCAGTGGCTCTGGCTGTCCTAGTGATGTTGATGAGCCCCTTCGGCAAGAACTTGTGGAAGAAGATCAGTATGGAACCACTCAAGAACTTGCTAAGGAGTTGGACGTTAGTGCCATGTCCATTAGTTGCGATAAACATCGCATAACCTTGACGTACAAGTTCAATCTTAGGATGCCCCATGAGCTGACTCAAGCAGGTAATGAGAGACGTGTTCGGGCCTGCATTAATCTGCTAGAATATCAATGCAAGGACAAAATCCTGGATCGGATCGTCACTTGTGATAAAATATGGATTTACTTCAACAACACAGGCCGAAACGGGGGTTGGTCTGCGCCCGGTGAGCTCGTCGGTAGCCTTGCAAAGCTCATTTTGACTAACAAAAAGATCATGCTTTGTATCTGGTGGAATTTCTGTGGCATTATGCACAAAGAGTATCTGGAAAAAGGCAAAACCCTCGACAGTAATCTGTACAGTGAGATACTAGTCTCTGTTGACGCTTATATCAAGGAAATACGTCGCATTGAATTCCAACGCAAAAAGATAGTGTTCCATCAAAATACTCCAAAACCACATGTGTATGCATGCACCGGCTGGACTCTGTACGGACTCGAAAGTGGTCTTTTGACACACCCAACCATATAGCCCCGAGATGGATCCTTTGGACTTCGAACTTTTTTCACACCTGCCTCTATATCTTGCTGTTGCTATCTTCCATTCTGCACAGGACGTCCGAAATGAGATTGATCTGTTTTTGGACTCACGGTCACCAAGTTTCTGGGCCCGAAGGCTTTCAAAAGCTACCAATACGTTGGCAGAAAATTATAGATTTGAGTTATGATTACTACTCTTTCTAAAGGTACTGCTTTCATAGTTTTTCAGGAAGAAAATCTCTCGTTACAACCAGATATTATTTTCGGCAACAGGTAGTAGTTTCTAGTATGTTCAGTAAATCATTTTAGATTAAAATTAGGGAAAACATCAGTCTTTTGCCAGCACCAGACTCCAAACCTAAAAGTTTGCGTAGATTTCAAATAATATGAGATTTGAAATGGTTGAGACGCAGGTCATTATTCTTCACCTCCTCCCTTCCCTCCCTGAAAATGGTAAGAGAGCAACATTTTTACATTTAAAGCATTGGGAAATCGAAGCGACAATGATCGCAGTGGCATCTATCTGTCAACGAAGGTACTAATAAAACTCGAAAAACTAGAATATTATATTTCTGATAGTGTTAGGGAGACCTAGATTTGAATTAATATTATAAACTATAAAAGATAAAATTTTCTAAATGTGAAAAGCTTCAATTAAGTACAATTCAAAAACTGAACAAGTTTTGGGGATAGATAGGTTTCGAGAACCAAAGTCATAATTGTGAATAAATATTCGACTATGACTAGCTATGTCCCTATCATTGCTTAGAAAGTAAAAGGATTACACTCCTCCAAATTTATGCAAATTAGTTTCGAAAAAGACTGATTTATATCTGATAGCCTTCGAAATCGACATAATTTGGCATAGGTTTTAAATAATGGAGTTTTATCTAAAACTTTGGCCAAATTAAGGTTACTTTTTCCCTAATTTAAATTTTTACATCGGCATGTAAACTTCTAAACAGTTTTAGAATCATTCTGTATTTCCTATTAAAAATTTAAACAATTATTAAAATGTATGCAAGCGAATAATCAAATATGAAAAATATGCTAAACGTACAATAGCGTAAGTGCTAACTAAGAGTTTTCTAACGAGTGAAAATTAAGTTTCGGGTCTTATAATATATATATTCTTAACTCTAAATTCTTTATTATATTTATCTGGGGCAAGCACAATAAGTGTCAATTGTTTCATTTAATTTCATTTTCAGTTCATAATTTTTCGTTCGCGTCTTAAATAAAATATTAAGCATTTTTAAGTATGTTTACAACAAATGATTTTTTAAGAATTTCTGATTGATATAATATGTGTAACGTTTGATACATGTAAGTCAAAGCAATATCAGAAACACCTCATATCCAAAAATAGAAACATATTACATAATTGGATTCCCAATGAACGAATGCGTCTTATAATTTTATCGTTAGAACACGTTCATAAAAAATTTATTTCTGTTAAAATGTTTTATCAAATGTATACTTTTTCATTTATAATTCTTTTTTACTTCCTTGTACAAAGTAAAGGAAGCACTGCAATCGCAAAAAATTTCCGATATCATATTTTACTGGAAATACCCGTTTTAATCGCTTTAGAATCTATTTGGATGATTTTTTTGCGTGACACCTCCACGTACGCATAGAATAAAGAACTCCCTTTTTCAAAACAAATTGTAAAATTGATATAAAATTTTAAAATAATATATAAAAGGCATTTTTTTCGTAGTGTTCGTCTCTCACAACACAAAAATGATTAGCTGTAGAAAGTTGAAATTTTGTATATGGAACTTCTATAATATGTAGTTAGTCGCCTATGTGTCATTTCTATTGCAGTGGGCAGTACCAACGGTGTACGTATGTATGCATGTGTGTATATGTGCATATATATATATATATACGCACACATATACACAAACAGAATATTGTTACGGATTTTGTATTTATTTAGCTATTTATCTACAATTGCAATTAAAATTGTTTTGTTTGCCCGTGCAATGCAGCACGTGGCTTATCAGAAAAGAAAACTACGCCGGAAAAGTCAAAAATACAAGAGCGCGTGAATATAATATTTAATAAATAGATCTTATAAAAGCCGAATTAAAACATCTCAGCTCAGTTGTTTTAAGCGAACTGCTGTTGTTTACTCGGTGCTGTTATTGACTGTAGGGAATTCGTTGTGAGATCGAATTAAGTTCTCAGTTTCGAACTGAGATCTCTTTAATATTCTATAGTAGTTCAAAATATAACTACTGTGAGATATTATGATATTGTACAAATATCTCCAAGGAAATATTACAGCATTTTGTTTTATTTCTTGCTAAAAGATGAAATTTTATTAACTTTTTATCGACTTGTACATTCAATGCATTACGAAACCGTATGCACGCATACACTGCTCGATAATGAAAATGCAGCACCAAGAAGCAGTGGTTGGAAAGCAATGAAATTTGCAAAAAAGACATAGACAGTAAGCAGCAATACGTGATCTTTATTTCAAAATGATAGTCAGACTACAGAGCGAGAAAGGTGTCGGCTCAGTAAGTTGTAGGACCGCCGCGGACAGCGACGCACGAAGAAACACGTCTAGGTATAGAGTCAATAAGAGTGCGGATGGTGTCCTGAGAGATGGCTCTCCATTCCCTTTCAACCATTTGCCACAGTTCGTCTTCTGAACGAGGCAGGGGCAGAGTCTGCAAACGGCGTCCAATCACATCTCATACATGTTCGATTGGTGAAAGGTCGGGAGAGTATGGTGGCCAGGGAAGCATCTGTGTACTTTGCAGAGCATGTTGGCAGATGCGAGCACTGTGTGGTCGAGCGCTATCCTGTTGAAAAATTGCATTAGGCAGCCCCTGAAGGTAGGGGATTGCCGCAGGCCGCAGTACATTATCCAAGTATCGTTGGGCCGTCATAGTGCCCTGAATACGAATTAGAAGTGACCTGGAAACGTAGGCAATAACGCCCCAAACCATTATGCCACGTTGTCGCGCGGTGGGGGCTTTCCACGGTTACTGGCGGATTAAATCTGTCTCCACGTCGACGCCTCACACGTATGCGGCGACTGTCACTGGATAAACAGAAGCGTGACTCATCTGAGAACACGACGTTTCGCCATTCTGTACTGCACATCGCTCCAGTCCGGCACCATTCTAAACGTTGACGTCTATGCTGTGAGGTCAATGGCAGTCTTCTTAACGGACGCCCTCAGTGGAGGCCACGTTCAACCAATCGACTGTAAATGGTTCTCGTCGACACGGGAACAATCAGAGTATCTTGCACATGCTGCAGAATCGCGGTAGAAGTGACTTGCGAGACCGCCACAGCTTGTCGGCCGATGCGTCGATCGATGCATGCTGACGTCACTCTGGCTGCACTTGCACCCCTTCTTCTTCCCACATTCCCTTGTTCCGACCATAGCCGACGCGGCACATTCCCTTGTTCCGACCTTGTTCGCCATAGCCGATGCACCGTGCTCGCATTCATGTGGGAATCAACTGCGATTTGACGTAAGGACCAACCTGCCCTCCTCAGTCCGATCACCATACCCCTCGTAAAATCATCTGTCTGCTGGAAGTGCCTTCGTTGACGGCGGCCTGGCATTCTCTCCTATTACACTTATCCTCCGGGACAAAAACCAACTTTCTTCGATAATTCGTCTGGCAGAAATAACGACACGAATATTGCCCATTCTGCACGTTCCTTCCCTTATATCCTACTTCACGTGCGTCGGAGAGCTGCGCATTTCACATCATTCGCATAACGCAGTGACGTGCGTCTAGTCTAAAATTTGCATAAATTTCTGACCACTCCTTCTTGGTGTTGCATTTTCAATGTCGAGCAGTGTATATATATACACCCTTGATACGAATACATACAACCTTGGTATGTGCATATATAATAATTGCAATAAAAATAATATATATATGTTTTGAAGATATGTATATTTATTGTATATATTTTAAGAAAGAAATTTAGAACCAATTTTTCACAGAGATCAAAAACTGACATTCAAATGAACTTAAAAAAACCCCATAAATTAGAATTATTTTAAAATGAAAAAAATTAATATAAATTATCACAAGAAAAACAAAAAGTAAAAAAAGAATAGAGAAGAATAAGAGG
Organism: Stegodyphus mimosarum; assembly: GCA_000611955.2. Classification (NCBI taxonomy): domain Eukaryota; kingdom Metazoa; phylum Arthropoda; class Arachnida; order Araneae; family Eresidae; genus Stegodyphus; species Stegodyphus mimosarum. The sequence goes on from KK117518.1 coordinate 206,396, forward strand.
CAGAAGCGAAATTCGATTAACTTTGACATAACGTCGTCAGGAGGAGGTATGTCGAATTTAATTACAGATTCCCTTCCAAAACAAAATCCTTGTTTCCTGTATCCAGAGTTAGCTGATGAACCATTTCAATATGCTTTTTATTCTTAAGAGTTCACCCGAAAATTCCGGTCCGTCTCAAAGCGAAGAAAAATGGCAAAAATGCAAATCAAAATATTTAGCTTCCGTTTGATTAATATTAACAGGGATATTTAATTAAAAAAATGTGCAGTTCTTGATATTGTTTTCAATCCAGAGATTTATTAATTAAGTTACAATAAATCGAGAAAATAAGTTTAGATGAAATGCATCAAAATACATATAATTTTATATGCCTTACAAGGAAATCATATGGTGCCCATTTCAGTTATTTTTTTTAAGTGAACGATAAAATGCATTTTTATCAGAATGAATTGGAAAGATATTGTAGTCTACATAACCAATACATTAGCCTACATAACCATTAAACTATAATTCATTTTCTTGTAGAAACAATGAAATCAATAGGAAATTAATTATACTCTTAGCAAATGAACAAGTGTTGTGCAAATTCTGTGTGTATGAAACTCTACCTTAATAAGACCTCCTACGGTTTATGCGAGCTCTTTTGTTTTATGCCGCGTCAGAGACTGAGAAAGACGAAGAGCTACTTGACAGAGTGCTCTATTTCCGGAAGGCCTGGCTTCCTTAGGAAGCTTGTCTTCTGCATGTCACATCCTGCAATTAATCTCGGCTAATCCCCAAAGTCTGTGTTTCGCATTGTTGTTCTCCTCACACCTGCTCGCTGTCTTACTCTTCCCCCTCCCCATCTTCTGCAAGCTAGACGAGAGCGGAAACTTAAGCGTCATCGATTTTGTAAGGGGGTGCAGGATTACGGGGGGATATACTTGTTTTCCCGCAGTTAATGCTTCCGTCATTTAGATAGCTATTCTCCAGATAATATTGACCGTTTTGGGGTTTATTTGTTTACATTCTTTAGCTTATTCAGTTCATATTAATGTCTGTCTTTTCTATTGTCAGCTGTCACATTTATAACTAGCGATAAGTATATTATAGGCATGTTTCTTTCTTCAGTCTAAGGGTTGTTCTGGTCATCTTCAATATGCTTATCAACCGCCTAAGAAGGAATGAGATACTATCCTACTACGCTTATGAAAGATATGAAATAGACTTCAACATTAAAAATAGAGTTTACAGGATAGTCCTCCTGTTGTGGACGCTATGCTGAGTCAATATATGGGATGATTTAATAACTTGAAGGATAATTCCAGAATGGATTATGCATATTTAATTCACAATAATAATAGATTTTATTTTATTTTTATTTTACAAATGCCAAACATTAGCGCTTAAGCCATTAGTTTACGGACTCTCCAGCACATTTTAACAATGTCCTCATACCGAGAAAGTGCAATACAGTTATTTAAATGTTCAAAAATCGTAGGGTGATTGGAGTCACACAAAATACAGTTTGGGGAATCCACCACTCCAGTTCTGTACAGGTGGTTTCGCAAACAGTCATGTCCGCTCAGACGTCTAAATAGAACTACCGCTGTTTTTCTTGGAAAACTGGGAATCAACTGGGAACTGAAATTCTCCACGTCTTATACATAGCACGCGGAATCGTATCCTCCTTAAGAAATTTCTTAAGAGTCAGGTTAACAAACAATTTAGGCATACGAAATGAAAGCGGTCGATTAATGCGTGTGCATTATGAAAGTTCCTTTCTTAGTCATAGCATCAGCTTTTTCATCTCCGATAATTCCACAGTGGGCTAAAATCCGTTGGAAAGAAATGTTGTGTGCCATTGCCTTAAGCAAAGGCTTACAGTCTAAGATTCTTTGGAAACTATTTTGATTATTCAGAAGAGCTTGAAGCGCACTTTTGGAATCTGACAATATGACTGCCTTTACGAAAGAGTGGCTATGAATCGAGAGTTGTTGAATAGCCATAGCATAAGCTTCGATTTCACCTTCAAAGACAGTAGTAAGAGATCCCACTGGTAAGTAAAAACTGAAATGCTCTCTAAAGATACCTGCTCCAGCACCGCGCGTTCTCTCTAACATACAGCCGTCAGCGTAGACATGCAACCACTCATTTTGAGGGGAGCGAACCCTGATAGTTTCTATTGCAAAAGATCTTAATTGTTAATCACTCATTTCGTTTTTAATAATTCTTTAAATAATGTCTCAAGATTTATATTTAAATTCAAAACGTCCAACGGAAAATGGGGAGGAGGTAAAATTAAATAATCTCGGCTCAACTCCAAAGCATCCGATTCTCTCTGAGCAGCCTGTATGAAGCCAATTTGAGTTTGAAGATTCCTAGAAGTTTCCTTATTAGAGTTCCCCCAAAAAGGGTTGTCGGGCACACACACCAACTTCTGGTATAACAGGATTGCTTATCTCTTACTACAATCATGAACGGGTTCCAAACCGGTTAAAAGCTGTATTGCAAGAACAGGAGTGGATCTCATTGCCCCAGTAATTACGCGTAACGCTTGGTTCTGGAAGACTTCGAGGATCTGGACTACATTGGAGTCGTGCTGAGAATCTCGCTACAATGAGCAATAATTGGATGAATGCATAATTTGTAAGTAGTCGTCAGTGTCTCTGTCAAAGCCCCACCTTAAGCTACCCAAACGTTTTAAGACAGAAAGTCTTCTTAGAGCTCTATTTTTCAAAGCAGAGAGCGCCAAAGCTGTAGCAGATTTAGCATTAACCAGGGTGCATCACAAGGACGCCTGCTACGTTAAGCGTAATAATAGAAGAGGTTAGGGTTACAACATCAAAACGAACTCTTTTTGTTCACATTTATTCTTGTTGCCAATCTAGAGAAACTAAACTTCGGAACAACAAAGATAATATTATACGTAGAGGTTGTAAGGTTTTAGTTAAACTAAAAAAGTTTTATTTTAATTTATTCTATTCTATCTGTTCTCATTATCAACTTCCCGTTAGAAGAAGCGCGCGTTTTCAGCTTTATGCTAATTTGAAGTGGAGCCAAGTTCTATTTAAACCGGAGGTAGAAACCTCTCAGTGTGAGAGTGCTTTTAGTATCAGACCACGATCACCTATTCGACGTTCTCCAGACTAGCTAGCATTTAAATTCTAAGCCATAGTGCTTTTACGTGATTGCTTATTGAAATAATTCCAAGTGCGTCAGTATTAGTAAATCTTGCTACGCACCATTTAGTTTAGAGGCCAACCTCGCGTTATAACTCTGTGAGCAACAACTACGTAATTTCTATTTAGCTTTAGTTTAAATTTATCTGATTGTTCATTTTTAGACCCAAGTGTGGTCTTTACTTTCTGTATCCCTCCCGAGTTGGGAAGTGGTTGTACATAATAGTGATTTAATAAAAGAGGATTTTAAATCCCTTTCAAGTGCAGTTATTCTCCAACTTAATCACGGTATTCTACCACAGAACATAGCTGCATTCAGCTCCCTGTTCCAGATCAGGATTTAAGGAGTTCACGAAGATGTTTGCCAAGAATATGCACCGAACACTCAGTCCTGACAAGGTAGCTGCTACAATCTTACCATTTTCAAAATATGAATAATGAAATACATTCCGCAAGAGAAGAAGAGGGGAAAAGTGGTCACGTGGTTTAAGAACAACAATCTTCGCACGTCCGCAGTTTACGATGGAGTCTATAGCCGATGTACCACTAAAATATATTGATTTTTCGAATTTAGAAATTTACAGCTATTGTGAAAAATTAAAAAGTACTCTTGGAAGTAATTTCTCTTTTTTTATGTTAATAAAAATAGTTTTTTCTTGTTGAAGGAAAAACACGTGAATAACATTTGTTTTAAAGTAATGCCAGATAGTAAGGTACTTGTAGCAAACTGTGTTAAGGCAGAGATGCAGAAAACAGTTAATTATAAAACGTCTGTGGAAATTTCTGCAGAAAATGAGGTAAGATTCATAAATTTTCTTTTATGCACAATACTTACGAATATTCATCTTTTACTTTATTAGGAATATTAAATGTATATCAACAGTTGAAAAATATTCCTGAGACCTTGAATAATGTTTTCCAAACTGTACAATGTAAATATTTGTTAACAGTTCATAAACACTTGTTCTAAATTATTGAAAAATAGTTGAATTTATGCAAGATCTGCTTATTTGCAAATACATTAACACCAAGCCAATTTTCACTTATTAATTATAGTGCTTTATTATACCTGTAGGTCTGTCGGGCTGTAGAACTTCACGGATATACCGGTTGCTATACAGATTGCCCACAATTCGTAGCAATTGAGGTCGTCTATGATATGCTATGGCGCCCCAGACCATAACTCCGAGTGTTCGTCCACTGTGGCGTTCGATAATGCACTCCGGAAGGTGCATTATCGAACTTTCTGTATCCCTCCCAACTCGGGAGGGATACAGAAAGTAAAGACCACACTTGGGTCTAAAAATGAACAATCAGATAAATTTAAACTAAAGCTAAATAGAAATTACGTAGTTGTTGCTCACAGAGTTATAACGCGAGGTTGGCCTCTAAACTAAATGGTGCGTAGCAAGATTTACTAATACTGACGCACTTGGAATTATTTCAATAAGCAATCACGTAAAAGCACTATGGCTTAGAATTTAAATGCTAGCTAGTCTGGAGAACGTCGAATAGGTGATCGTGGTCTGATACTAAAAGCACTCTCACACTGAGATGTTTCTACCTCCGGTTTAAATAGAACTTGGCTCCACTTCAAATTAGCATAAAGCTGAAAACGCGCGCTTCTTCTAACGGGAAGTTGATAATGAGAACAGATAGAATAGAATAAATTAAAATAAAACTTTTTCACCGGCATAGCGTCTGACACGAATGCGGCCATCATGGTACCACAAATTAAAGCGGGATTCGTCAGAAAACACGACATGCTGCCAATCAGCACGCCAGTCTCTATGCTGATTGGCCCATTGTAGCCGCAGGCGGCGATGGTCGTGCGTTAGGGGGATCCTGTATAAAGGAGTCCGTGCGCGCAGTCCACACTGCAGCAGACGTCTACGAATTGATGAAGCACACAATGAAACACCTGTAGCTATTGACCACAGTGCTGCCAATTGTCTAGAGGAAGCTGTACGGTCCGTCCGCGCCATGCGGACCAGGTGTCTATCATCGCGAGCTGACGTCACATTTCGGGGTCCACTCCCGGATTTCCGAGTTGTCCGACACTCGTCCGTCCACTGCTTCCAAACGCGCATCACTGTGCTGCTGTTACGCTGCACACGAGAGGCTACTGCACGATACGACAATCCAGCTTCACGAAGGCCGATGATTCTCCCTCGTTCAAACTCTGTAAGTTGTTCAAATCTCGCTCTCTTTCGTCGACGAGGCATAAGTACAGATTGAGTTAACGTTTACCACTAGCAGATAACCACCGATAACCATACACACCTCGCTACAGCCGTCTATTTATTCGGATCCATCAGCCGTTCAGAGGGCGCTGCTCAGCATACGCATGCGCTACGGATTTGCAATTCTAATCATTTGCATATCATGCGCTACTTTGCATTTCCTGAAAATTTCAGCTCACTCGCGTAAGTCCTTCATGGTGTTGCAATTTTTACAAATGTGAGTGTATAAAACAATCGCTTTTGATGCAAAAAATGCGCAATTTACCTATATAATTAAAAACACTGAACTTGCAGAGCTGGGTTATAAAGTAGGTATATATATATATATATATATATACAATCTATAAAGACATAAAGTGAGAAATTTAGAAATAATTTTCACAAGTAGTAAAAATTAAAATTCAGAAGTAACAAATTTCGAATACTCCTATAATGGCAATAAATAATTCAATAAATGCCAAACCAAAACTTTTCAAACAAGCAGTACCTCAGTTCAAAACATGAATGAAATTTAAAGGAACCCTAACTTACAATTACATGTTATAGCAGTCCGACATATAAAATTTCAACTTACGGAGGCTACACGTTTTAACTTTTGTGAGTTACGTATGTACGTATATACATACGTATATATGTATGTGCACATACGTATATATATATATACACACTTACGAATGTACACGCACAGACGTGAGGAAAAAAATCTTTTCTGAATCCAATTTAAATCCATTTTCCAATTCATTTTGGGAAAATATTCCTTTATTCTGTTCGTATATACAGTTGTCAGGGAAGAACATTGTTCAGATTTATTTGAAATCTGTGAAAGTGGATATTTTCGTTGAAATATGATGCCTAAGATTTCTGGCAATTGCAATAATTCCTTTACTTCGTACAAGGAGGTAAAAAGGAATAAAGAGTTCAGTTCTGAACAAAGTGCATCTATTTTCAGAACTCTTATTTTAATTTATTTTTAAGAAAGTTATATGTTGTGAAAGAGGTGAAACAAAAGTCGTTTGAATCTAACTCGATATATAAATTCTTCATGCCGGACGAGTGAAATAATATATCAGAATATTTGTTTTAATTCGGATATTCTGACAAAATATGTAAATCATACATTTGGCAAAGCCTATTATATCGAAGCGGATTATTTCGAATTGTGTCTTTTGCTTTAGGCAAAATTTGTAAGGTGATAGCACAAAACGTAAACTTAAACAGAGCATTTATATATATCCGTAGATTCTAAATTTTGCTTTTTAAATTTTTCTCAGCATAACTGTAATTCTGGTAGTTATTTCATCATGTTTTTAAGTCCGATAACAGTCTAAAGCCGATTTGCATTCAGGTCTGTATCTCAGACTGAAACATAATAATACAGATGTATTCCAGCAGATGTTTAAATGTACAAATTTATTTGTAACTACTTTCTGTTTTGGATATCATTATACATTTATTTACATTTAATTATCTAAGCTATCACTTTAGTAAAATCAACAGCAAACTATTACATTACAGGCTTTGTTCTAAGGCATCGCAAAAAGAGTTAATAAATTAAATCTATCTACACTCATGTCCATAAATTAAGGATAATTCGGAGTCACGCGGAAATCGAACTCTAAATAAATATATCACCTGTAAAATCACTACACACATCTTCAAGAATCATATGCAAATTTCAGGAAGTAACCAGATGACACCGACGGTACGTCACAATGACGAGAGTGTAAGAGACTGATATATAAGGAATACAGGCAAAGAAGTAAAATTGTTCGCAGGCGCTTTATAAGCATTTCAGTGCAATAACCGAATAATTATGACACAAAGGACGCATTTAGATGATTTTTTACGTGGTAGAATTATCGGCCGTCTGGAATGTGGGCGTACCCAACTGGAAGTATCAGACGAACTTGGAATTGCCCAGAGTGTCATCTCCAGGCTTTGGCAACGATTCCAAGATGATGGCAATGTGAGTAGACGTTACAGCACAGGTCGACCCAGAGTTACAACGCCGAATGAGGACCGGTATTTAGCAGTTACAGCCAGAAGAAACAGGCGGAGCACAGCCTCAGACCTGTCTCGTCAGCTCTCTTCAGCCACTGGTAGGACAATTTCAAGGCAGACCGTGTACAGACGCTTAGGGCAGATTGGTCTATATGCTCGTAGACCTGTCAGATGCGTTCCACTTACTGCAACTCACTGTCGCCTGCGGTTAGTCTGGAGTAGAGAGCATGCATTGGGGACACCGCAAAGATGGGCTTGTGTGATGTTTTCCGACGAGTCCAGGTTTAGCTTGCAGTGTGATTCTCGCCGAACTTTCATATGGAGAGCTCCAGGTACCCGTTACAACCAAGAAAACATCACTGAACGACACCGTTACGGTGCTCGTTTGGGGTGGAATTATTCTGGGTTCCAGAACTGACCTACATGTTCAAATTGGAACCATGACAAGCCAAATCTATCGGGACGTTATTCTGGAACAACATGTACGTTTGTTTCGGGGCGCCATGGGCGCACAATTTGTGTTTATGGATGACAACGCCCGTCCTCACCGTGCAAACATCGTAAGCGAATATGCCTTCAATCGGAGGCTGTCACCCGCATGGACTGGCCAGCATGCATTCTCACCGGACTTGAATCCAGTAGAGCACGTGTGGGACATGCTTGGCCGACGAGTTGCAGCCCGTCAACTTCCTCCTACATGTCTACCAGAACTTCGGAGAGCATTGCGTTTTGAGTGGTGTCATATCTACCAAGATCAGATCGATAATTTGATACTCAGCATGCCTAGGCGTTGTACGGACTGTATTGCATCGTCTGGGAGATATACAATGTATTAACAATCATACCAACCATGTAATATTGGTTTTTTGTAAATTGGTTTTTTTTTGTAATTTGCTCCAGGGAGAAAAAAATTGCTAATTTTTTTAATAATATTAAACATATAGCATCTTTTTTTGCTCTTTACCTTTTGTTTAATAAATAAGCTTTACAAATAAGTCAAATTTGTTTTGCTTCTAACTCTTCCTTTGCCTGATTTTGCATTATCCTTAATGTATGGACATGAATTTAAAACTAACAAAACAAAACTAGATATTTTATGAACGAGAGCAGTTTCCTAACAGATATATTTCCTGTATATGTTTTGCCATTTGTGCTTATTACCTAAAGAGCTACTTAATTAATAAAAGGAACATGAAAGCCTTCAGATTTCATATTACGCCCAAAGGACGCTTTCTAACGTTTGTGTGTTACCTTTACTTATTAAATATCATGTTCTTCGAACTTAAACCATAAAATTCAATTCAACAGCAATATTACAAAATATTTAAAAATAGCATATTTTTAGAATTTCCGATACACAGTCTCGCGCGCTGCAGATGAAAATTTTGTTCTCCCCCCTCCGTTAAGTGTTTCCATTGCTCACTATGAAATTGTTGAGTTTCTTAATCAAAAAATATGAAAATCAAAAATGAAATACAAAATATGAAAGAGATAATAAAACAAACTCCAAGTTATAAATTAAGGCTTTCATATGCCCATTCAGGTGGAAACGTTCAATATTTAAAATTTCATGTCTGTAAGTACTCTTGTTCTTTCACACTGGGGGAAAAGTACATGCATTGCTGCAGATTCTTCATTATATAATTTCTTGAACTATAATGCAGGGCTGTAATATTTGGTGGCAACAATTTGAAAACTGATGCGCCTTTATATAATAGACGATGCAAAAGGCCAAAACGGAATTAATAGCCCTTCTGGGCAAATTGTCCCTTTGGGCTGACAATATAAATCAGATTTCTTTAAAAAGGAAGTGAACTTCTTTACTACGTGTGCACTCCATACAAAAATAGACATGTATGAAAATTTTTCTCGTTATTAACTTCAAGAATTGTTCACAATTTAAACTTAGTAATTTGAATTTTGGAAAGATTTCAAATTATGTCAGATCCAGATTCTATAAAAATATTTTGTAAGTAAAGTATTTGTAAGTAACAGTAAAAATGATGTAGAATTAACGATATATATATATATATATATATGTATATATATCTAGTAAAATTCATATCATTGTTAAAATCCTTATAATAAAACATTGTAAATCCTTATAATAAATGAAATAATGTTTCGCTTGCACCATATTTATTTAATGGGTCTATAATCAAAAATATTTTACTTGAAGAATTCAAATACGTTGTGATGGAAGATCTTTATAGTTTTGTTTGAGATTAAAGCATATTTTAATCATCTTACTTCTATGCAGTAAATGAATAAATAAATAATATGTAATGGTTTTGCCGGGAAACATAGCAGTATCTGAAAGTATAGCAGCATTTACTTTAATATAAGGAATATCTGCTTTAAATATCAAAGTTCATCATAATAAACTGCTTCAATTATTAAACAGGAAGTAAGAATATTTGAATAGTAACAATTCTGAATGAATTAAAATTGCATAAGAATTTAAGTCTAGACTTCTGGCACTTCTATTAGCTCAATGCCATTTCCCAGTAGAAAGTTGTAAATAATGATTCATGATTTTCCCTATATATACAGTATAAAAATAGCACATTTTAATTTCAAGCAACACAATTTTGACTCTGTATTTCTTTGCTTAGATATTACATGCATATAGGACAAAATTAAAACAAAAACTCTAATCACAAAACATCCAGAAATATATTTAAATC
>KK117518.1:216558-231747 GCA_000611955.2 Stegodyphus mimosarum
CTGAGCAAACAGTTGGCATGTTCCATCATATTTTTTTCAAACGATTTTTGGCATTTAAAATAAAAAAGCTTCTTTTAGAACACTGTGTTTTGAAATTTGTAGAACAATGTTGTCATTATTAAATATAAGGTGTCTGAAATGGAACTATCACGCCAGCAGATTAGAGCCATCATTTACTTCCAGTTCTATTGGAAAAAGTGAGCTACAGAAGGTTGTAGAGAAATAGGGTTATTTCGGGAGCGGTAGGGATGAATATATGACCAAAGCCTTCGCCGGGACTCGAACCACGGACCTCTCGAATATGCGTCGAGCGTGCTGACCACTGGGCCCCAATCGCCAAATCGTGCTGGTGGAGAATCATCATCCACCGCCTTTTTAGTTCGGGCGCCAGTTCTAGAGTAATTAGGTTATTTCAGAAGCAGGAGGATGGGATGGGACTCGAATGGGAAATTATCAACGTCTTCGCCGAGAATCGAACCACTGACCTCTCGGCTACTCGTCCAGCGTGTTGACCGCTACACCACGAAGGCATGCGAAAAAGGCTGGAGAAATACCTTATAAGGTCACCAAATCACGTGTACAGCTTTATTTACTAATGTTGTATCATTTGACACTGTGAAAGTTTGGTACCGAAAGTTCAAAAAACTAGGACTATTATATATAAGAAGCAGAGCGCTCTGGTCGGCCTACTGACTTTGATGAGATTATCAGCAATAACTTGTGGAAGATCAGTATGCAACCACTCGAGAGCTTGCTAAGGAGTTGGACGTTACTGGCATGTCCATTTGTCGCGATAAACATTGCATAACCTTGACTTACAAGTTGAGTCGTTGGATGCCGCATGAGCTGACTCAAGAAGATGAGATACGAGTTCGGTCCTGCACTAATCGGATCAAATGTCAACGCAAGCATAACATTCTGGACCGGGCCGTCACTTGTGACGAAAAGTGAATTTACTCCAACAACAGCGATCGAAAAGGGTGTTGGTCTGCGCTCGGTGATCCATCGGCAGCGTCACAAAGCGTAATTTGCTAAAAAGATCTAATTGATCTTTGATTGCTAAAACGATCATGCTTTGTATCTGATGCTAATGCTGTGGTATTATGCAAAAACGGCTTCTGGGAAAAAGGTAAAACCCTCTACAGAAATGTTAAAAGGAAATGCTGGTCCGTTTTCAAGCTGCTTTCAAGGGAAAACGTAGAACAGAGTTCTGACGCAAAGAAAATAATGTTCCATGAAGATAATGCAAAACCACATGCGTCTATATTCGCAGGTTGGACTCTGTACGGACTCGGATGGGATCTTTTGCAACATCCACCATATAGCCCGAGATCGCTCCTTCGGACTTCGACCATTTTTCACACGTGCTGCTATATCTTGCTGTTGCTATCTTCCATTCTGCACAGGACGTCCGAAATGAGGTTGAACAGTTTTTCGACTCGTGGTCACCAAGCTCCTGGGCCCGAAGGGTTTTAGAAACTACCAAGACGTTGGCAGAAAATCATAGGCTTGGGTTCTGATTACTACCCGCTCTAAAGATACTGCTTCCATGTCTTCTTATAACTTTATTAAGAATGTTTTTTGGCGAAAAAGTTCCTTACAACTAGATATTTATCAGTTGATACATTAAAGAGAAAAACTTGTTAATTTGTAACATTAAATTAGTAAGTATAAAACAAGGTGATCTGAATCTATCTTTTGGCGTATGTAAGTATTTTGTTTTAAATTAATGAATAAATTGTTCTAATATTTTTCCAACTTAAAATCATTAGCAAAATAAAAACAGAAAAATTCCGAAAATGGATTCTTAGATGAAAATTATGTAGCTGCATTTGGAGTTTGCAAGGAAACTTTACCTTGGGACTGAGATTTTATGGCTGTTGACATAGAAATATTTAATTAATTTTAAACAGGCAATTTTCTTCTATATTAGATGCATTTTTCGAAAATGTTCTTTTCATTGATAGAATCAGGATTTATCTCACTTTAAGAGTCGAATATTCTTCGGGAACGAACATTTTACATCTGGAAGCTAAATATTATCGTTATTTTATTCTTATTCTCTGCAATCCTTTTTTTTAGTATTTTATTATTGCTTCTCTATTTTTTGTTAGGTTCTGTTAAGACTAGTTTCATAATTTAGAAATTTAGTCAGTCAGAATAGGATGAACTAATTTTAACTTATAGTTTAATTAGTATGTTTACACTGCATTTGTAAGCTGTTTTAGGTAACATCAAGGGAAATGTTAAGCAATGATCACAATTATTTCTTCCATTTATACACTGACCTAACTTAATAAACAGAAATTTATCAAAAAGAATTAAACGAGGATGGATCCCCTAAAACGTTACAAGGGTAATAAAAATTGTTTTTTAACAACAGACAGAAAATACAAGAGAATTAAGAGACATACTTGCCTCTTAATCTATTTAGGTATTTATCTCGACCCAGGGCCAACTTGTTTAACTCGGCTTGGTAGAAATCACGTCCCTCCCAACGAGCCGGTTCTCGGCGGCTGGTTTCATATCCTTGTCTGAAATGAACCTCATTCCAGATAAATTTACCTTCAATGTCGAAAAAAGAAAATAGTCACTGGGTGCTAAATCTGAGCTATAGGGGTTGATGACAGATTTTCCACTTAAACTCTGGCAGCTAATCTTGAGTTTGGGGAGAAGTATGAGGCCAAACATTGCCATGCAGGAGGATGACAGCATCACTCAACATACCAGAGCACTTGTGTCGGATGGCTTTACATAACCTTGTCTAAGTGGCACAATAAACGATCGGCAGTATCGGTATGGCCACACTTCAGATCATCGATCAGGATAACGAATCACTTCTCCTACTCCCAAGCGAGACTAATTTTCTAAACGTCTTGCTATTTCAATCGCTCTAACGCGTTTGCGAACTTACTCTACCTACTCGCAGAACCGCTGCTAGACAACTGGTGCCATCTGAATACACTCTGGGAATAAAGTATTTCCTCCACAATTATTACTTTTAAATGCTGATGCCTTTTCTTTTTCTGGGGGGGGGATCCTTCTATGTATAATCATACGAGATTCGTCGCTGCACATAAACCTTGATAATTAAAGAACTAAAAGCTTTATAAGTAAATAATGGTACATTAAACGAGAACGACTGCGGAGTTATAGAAAGCAACAACCCAAACTCGACAATTCTTTTCAGCATTTTCTCTCACGTTTCTGACCATAAGCACAAATACGCGTGCGTTCTATGGATGAATAATTTCTCGTTCAGCGTAGTAAAGAAAAAGAAGACTCAGAACTCTCTTTGGAATCTTCGAAAATTGCTGATGTTTTACCATTGCGTTGATTATCAATTTATTTTTACCAACTCCATTTATGCTACACGAAAGTTTCATTACATACAGCGTTCGATAATGCTTCACGTAACATATCCGCGGTAGGTCTTCGAATGTATCTGTGGCTATGAATGCACTACTATAACCTAAGCGACATGCGCAGTGTTCCAACTCCAATTTAGAAAGAAGAGAGAGAGAAATCAAAAGTCATAAGGAGAATTGAGAGCCTGCATCGCATGAAAATCAAAAAAGTTCAAAAATTTGATTAAGTGACGTAAATTCGCAAATTCGCAGTTAAATTGTATGACAAATTGTGCTGAAATTTTGTGCCATTATTTTTATGTAGAACGGATTGTCATAATTCTTGTTATCTTGTTATATAAAAATGAACTAATTAAAGTTATTTTTACAAATTTTACAGAACGTTTTTATCAAAAGAGTTGTTTCTTTTATATTTCTTAAGAACTTACAAAATTTCTTGGAAAATGACGCAACAAAACCACAAATTTTTGTTGGATATATCTGGAGAAAATATTTCAAAGAAAAAAAAATATCACAGCATAATAGCTTCGTTAGAGACAGCGTAAGACACAGTATAATAGCTTCGTTAGAGAAACTCTTGGCTGTAAGCCCTCGACGTTTGGAATCCATTTAAAGGGGAAAATATTTAGAATTTAAACAGCACAATATATTAAATGTTAATATGCATATTATAAATTACTAAACAGTGTAAAGATACAAAAATACGGCGAGAATCACAGCAAATTACTTTGTACGTTTTGACTATTAATCTTAAAATATAAAAGCGAAATGAAAAATCTTTAAATAAGAAAGCTTCTCAATCAATATGCGAATATTAAGTGCAGATACATTAAAAATATGACCAAACAAAAAATTATTCATTACCTTACTATAAAAGATGTTCTTTAACATCATGGCGTGCGTACGGGTTCGTAATAGTAGATTGAATGCACAATTCCGATAAAAGGTTAATAGAATTTATTCTTATCGCAAGAAATGTAACAAAACGCTGGAATTTTTCGCAGAGATGCTCGCGCAATATCATGCAATATAATCAGTAGCTAGACTTTAAGCTACTGAAAACGTTAAATAGAACGCAAAGCGCAGAGAAAGCTAATCCGATCAACGTAAACAACAACAACTCTCTAAAACAACTGAGGTGAGATGTTTCTCTCCGGCTTTTATAGCTTTTTACTTCGGCCGCGCGAGACAGTTCTAGCAATTTCTGGAAAGCCAAAAGAATACAGTTACAGCTAGCATAGTAGTCAATTACATTTATTCAAATTAAATATCAATTACGAAGATAAACTTTTATTCAATGTTAAATGCAATTATTTTTATTCAATACTTTTCTGGCGAAACTTTCTCTTAAAATTTGTCACGCGCTACATTGCACGGAGAAATAAATCAATTTTAATTATAATTCTACTAAAAATTTCTAACTAAATACAAAATTCGTAAGAATATGAACTTTTTAAAAAGTGTTTAATCCGAGCTTCGCTTGAATTGAATTTCAACTGCAAGAATTACAAACAGCTTAATCTACTACGATAAGAATTTTCATTCGTTTTCTTATTGGCAAATAAGACGATTGAGTCTATGTTCAGAATATAATTTATTTAAATTTTAAGCTGAGCTCTTAAATATATAAGTATAGCTTTCAAATTAATTTTACAGATAATAATAAAAACAAATCTGAAAGCTTTCAGAATTTTATTATATTATGCCCAAAGGGCCTTTTTTATTTACACATACATGCACGTTTCGAGAGCATTTGGGCTAAAAGTATTCAAGAATAGTATAGGATTCCGATAGACAGTCTTGCTTGATGCCACTGCTCGCTTTGAAATTATTGAGTTTGTTAATAAAAAATTCGTTAAATTTTAAAAATATGAAATACTCTTAGGTAATAAACCGAATTCGAAATTTAAGATTCATGCTTTCGTGCGCCCATATTTGGGTGGAGAGCTACGTTATTCAAAATTGGATGACTCTACGTATTATTTGTGAGAAGTTATGGTTATTTGTGAGAAACATGCATACATTCATGCCGATTCTTTATTATTTAATTTCTTTATATATTATACAATGCGATAATATTTGGTGGCAATAGTTTAAAAATTGATTCGCCATTTATAGTGAAAAACCAGAGGCCATTGATAATGTGCATAATCTATGTGCCGTAACCACGTTATGTGATAGCTATACATAATAGCATAACGGTTTATTAACGTCAGTTCATTGTGATTATTTTCAGGAATAATTCCACGAAAATATCCAAAAGGGCACGATGGTATTTTCCTAGTATATTGGACTCTCCACTTCTACTTTTACTATGACTATGAACTCATTTAGAGATTCATACACGAAGGCATTTATTATCTAAAATAATCCCTCCCACGAATAGTCGTAGCATTCCTATGCAATGTGGCTAAGCAACAATAACCTACCCTGTTTATAAAAGTTGTCAGTGACAACGAATAAATTTACGCCTGTTGGTCCTACCCGGAGATTCATTCACCGAACAGGCATCATTCCGCATGGATTTCTGGGACGGAAGCCTACTCCGTGGCGTAAAGTGAAAAACCAGAAAATGCCGTTTTGAAACTAATAGCCCTTTTCGGCTAATAATGCATTATTTTACCGGGGAATCATGTAATCTACAGAAAATTGTAGAAACAAAAATATTACATATCATTTGTACTGGTTACACATACATTCATGCAAATTCTTCGTTATTTAATTGCTTTAATACAGGACGATAATATTTGGCGGCAACAATTGGAAAAATGTTACAGCTCTTTATAGTGATTTGACGCAAAATGTCGTTTCGAGCTCATGTGGGCTAACAACTTTTCAGCTACTTTTTACTTTATGACATTTATAATTCTTAACTCATTTTCTTTTGGGTTTTTACAAGTAAGCAGTTATTAGTTAGTTTTTTTCGACTAAGTAGACATTTGTCAAAACTGATTAATTTTTTAGAAATAATTTGAAAATATGTTATTATATTCAGTTTCTATAAAGTGGCGAACGAATTAAACAGTCGCAGGTGCAATCGGAATGAGAATAATTGTCATCTACTATCCATACTTGACGATCCACTAGTGGTCAGGCAGTAAAATCAGTAAACACTGGTAGTTTGAGTTCATTTGTAAACCTAGCAAACGAAATCTTTGACTGTGAGCCTTCGTAGCTTTTCCTATGTGTAATATGAATACTAGCAAAGACCTTTTAAAATATCTTTCGCGGAGACATTTCTGTATATAACGATAATTTTAAATGGTTTTCCATGCTAACGAGCTGGAGAAGTGCGCTTTCAAAGGCCTTTTATTTGCAAAATCATCCGCACTGAAAAAGGGAAACATAATATAGCTAAAAAGATGTTTTCTAGCAAAATATAGATTTTAAATTTCATCATATATTTCTCTATTTTTAACTTTGTTGAAAAAAATAACATACACTGAAAGCTAAGCTATATTTTGATATGTTTTCTTTTATACTATTTTTCGCTGGAAAACAGTTACTCTAACAGAAACGTTGAGTAATAATTTGCGATAATAATAATGAAAGGGTAAAATTCAATATTCATAGATGGAAAAAATCAATAGTTTCAAAAAAGGTTATATAAACACTCTAGATGATTTCAAGTTTAAGTTCTTCTTAAATTTAGTTTAACAGTAAGAGGTTTCGTTCAGTGCTTTGATAGCACTGAATATTATTTTTATTTGTAATCAGAATAGAATTTGTTTTTTGATGTTCTTTAAGTTTTTCAAATTTCGTACATATTTTTAAAAACGTTAATGGTAAAATATATTTCGTCCTGTTTGTTTTCCTTGAGTTTTTTTATTTATTTAGTTTTTATAACGTATTTTGCTATATTACTTCTTTCAGGTAAACGTATATTTAGTTTACATTTTAAATGAATGAGAGTTTAGAGCCCCTTTCATTATTTGTCTTTATAAAAAATCTCAAATTATTATCCTTTCGTTCGAGTTTAATAAAATTTCAAACCCTCTAGTGTGTTTATATAACCTTTTTTGAAACTAAATTATCCCTTCTTCGTTATTTTTTCCATCTATGAATATTTAATTTTAACCTTTCATTATTATTATCGCAAATTATTACTCTTTCGTTCGTGTTAAATGCCATTTGAAATTTTCTAAAGTTTTAACAGAATCCTTTTTTTAAAATTAAGTTATCATTTCTTCCTTATTTTATCCGTACACGAATATTTAATTTAAAACCGAGTTTCAGCTGAGTTTGAATTTCATTTAGCAACTGGCAAAGCATTTTCTCTTGACTGTAAAGTTTATCTCTGGAAATTCAATGAGCTTATTTTAAAGTTTTACCTATCAAACCATTTAACATCACCTATTGTTCTGTAAACTCCCTTCGTATTCAAAATTTCATAGCTGCTACAAATAACAAAAGCTAACGCAAAAAGGCAGAAACAAATACTAACCATAACTTTTTATTTGGCTCCTGAAGCCAAACTTTCGTGAATATTATAGATGAAAGGCAGAGTGGGAACAAAAACAGGGAAACTCTTTCTTCTAATCCTGGTTTTCCGTTTTCTCGTAAAAATGTGGCGCAAAGGAGACGGAAGAGGTTCATGTACCTTAGTACTTTCCTTTCCTTCCGTATTTTTCATGTTAATGGTTCTCTACTGGGTTACACGCACGCTCGGTCGCCATGCATTATATAGAAAATATTCATAAAACTTTCAAGGTTTTCGCTTTCAACGAATGAAAGGAAGCTTTTCAAGCGTAGAGTTTGATTTTTATCCGATTTTGCTGTTTCCGAGTCAAATTTCTTTCGCTGTGTCTCTGTTTGTTTATAGTAGCGTTCTTAAATCTGATGCAGCTAGTTTACGATTTCTACAGATTGTGCATTCTTTTGCATATATCGTAAAATAAAGGAATGAAATAATAAAAATTATCTTAATTCAATGTTTACTTTTATTTTTAAAATTGAATAATTAATCCTTAGGGTACTCCTCTGTTATCAGGAAAGGATTCAGATGTGTGTTATTTATGCACATGTTTATGCATGTGTGTCCTTATATGTATGGGTAAGTACAACACGCATAAATATGTACACTGCGGGGGAAAAACAGACAGTTGTATACTTTCCGTTCTACTGGGCCGATTGACGAAATTCAAATTGCGTTTTTCGTGTCTCGAAAGCACAAATTAGGATATATGTTAGATTTAAGTATATATCTTTGTTCTATTTTTTCCAGGTATATTCTAAGTATTTTGACACAAAATGGGACTTTTTTCTGAAACAACATACCAATTTTTTCCATGTAAAGTTCTACTGTCCTTTTGTTATGTAGAATCTTGAGAGACAGTGATTGCACCGAGGAAGGGTTAAAACTGCCTTTTATTAAATTCTTTAACTTATTTACAATGCGTCAACTTCAAGCTAACATACTACGCCTTAAGTTGGGCGGTAGCGGAAACAGTAGAATCAAACTTAAGAATTCAAGATGTTCACAAATAGTAGAATTACACTACAGAGCTCATATAATCCTGTAGCCTACAACGCGTAAATGAGTCTAATGGCAACAAGATAACAGAGATTAAGCCACGCCAAGCCAGCAGTAACTGCTAAACAGAAGTTTGCGTATAAACACGCAAGGCCATGTCCCGGACTCGCTGTTTCTCTACTGGAACGTCGATATTTAACTTATTCTTCCACTGGTAGAATTTGCATTTCTTACGCGCGCAACCAAATTTAAATATTCTGGCACTGACAATTAGGGGAATGAAGGCTTATAGGAAAGTAACTTAAAATTAAATGTAACTGGTTATTTAAAATAAATATAAATCCCTACATTCATATTTCGATTCTACGGCTCAAATTATGCCTAAATATAAAATTTTGTAACATTTGGTGCGACATTTATGGAGAAATTCAAAAATTTAAAATGGCGCTTTTTTTTCAGTTTGAGTCAAGAATAATTCACTTGGCGAACTTCTTAATATATGACAACCTATTTTCCTTTCCCTTCCATTGTGCCGGAGGGGAAAAAAGTCACATCGTTCCTACCTTGTTACAGTGTGGATGAGCGGAAAAAATGTCACATCGTTCTTACTTTCAAATAATTTTAACAAAGTGCGTAAACCACATTTTCGTTATTCTCGCTTTCAACAAATATGCCAAATTTCAAAATGCGCCAATATATAAATTCACGTATATCTTTGGAAATTTTGAATAAAACCCTCTAATGTTTTGCAGGTATGCTTAGAAATACATCTGCTTTAAGATGATTGTAAAACATTTACAGGTTATAATTCAAAATTGTTTTCGAAAAATTTATAAAAATGATTTAAAAATACAAATTTTAAAAATAAGTCATAAGAAATGGGTAAATTTTATTTGGAATGAACCTAAATTTCAAACTGTATAAGACGAAATCAAATAAGTTTCATAAAAAAAGAGATATTAATAAATACATACCAAATTGAATTAACATTGAGGAACTAAAATATTGAGAGCTCATTTTTTAAAAACTGCTCGTGCGATTCTTTTCAAAACTTGGAATTTTGGCATAATTTGAGTCCTAGAATCGAAATATGGATAACATTTGACATGTCATTTCAGAAAACGTCCAATTTTTTGTCAAAATACCTCTATTAGAAGAATGCTATATATAAATCTAATACATATCCTAGGTCGCGCTTTTGAGACATGAAAACGCAATCTGAATTTTGTTAATTCTCCCAGTAGATCGGGAGATATAGAACTGTCCTATTTTTTGACACAGTGTACATATATATATATATATATATGCATACATCAACACATACACCCATACATACAGCATATATACATACATACAGCCATATATACATACATATCCTGGACCAGAACCATCCGTAGGAAAAAAAAGTACAATAAATAAGCTCAGATTGAATAACCTTGTATTAACCTAGAGTGAAAAAACATTATTAGTATGCGTAATGTTCGTAATTAAATGCAAATATGAGCATTGTAATACATACAAAACAGAATCTAATAAAAGGTTTCTGTTGATTATCACCTTAATATTCGGCATATTTTGCGGATTTTAGTACACAAAAATGCATTTCTAAGGATCCCATATTTATAAAACTTAAGCTGTTTCTTTCAACATCACATTTTCTGGCATCACTGTCTATGATCGTAAGTCTAAGTTCAGAAAATAGTTCCTTTGTTTGCGCAGTCAACTTTAAATTGAAAGGGACAAATTACCAAAAAACTATCTATAAAAAAATAATTAATGGGGAATGATAAAAATATAATAAATCACCCACGTAAAACAAAATTATTTACATAAATTATAAAAGGTTATAAGGTTTATCCTAATTTTATTAACAGTTATTTTAAGTTTATGCATCTTTCCTATCTTTCTAGTTTCAGCTTACAATTTCCTACCAGAAAGTAATTTCAGAAACGCAGTTAATGCAAATGAGTAAAGAGTAGTATTTAAGTCGATGTTTCATCGACTTCGTTAGAGAGCCCGAGTTCCTGACTAGCGTGCGTTTGCCTTTGGCTACCTCTCTCTCTAAGCTATTGCTACGCTCGGCCGTACTTTAGGCCCTTGTTTGGCCTTCCCGACTTAATTAAGATTTAGGGGCCAACTACTTAGAATCTTGATAGCTTCGGCTATATCTTTCAGTTAGCTTTAGTTAAGCTTAGTTAAGTTTGCTTTCATAGTAATTTAAGTTTAAGCCCAAGTGGAGGCTTTACTGTAAACTCCGAGTTAGGCGTTGATTGTATCATATTTATTGTGAGAAATAAACGGTAGTTAACTCTTCTTAAGTCTTACGTTTCTGTTCACACACCTAAGCGATTATTCGCTTGTTAGGGTTTGTGGCGTTCAAGGATTGAACACTGAATTAAATAAGTAAAACCCCAGAAGGTAACCAGAAATGCTCCTGATAACAGAAGCAACAATGTAAAGTATTTTGTCCCTTCTTTTTGCAGGCCTTCGTGGTAGACAGTAACAGATTCGGAAGTCCAATTTCGATACCTGGCGAGGGCATTACTCATTTTCCATGTTTCCCGGCTTCAAAAATGCTAATCATTCTATAGTGGCGTCCGAGCTAAACAGGCGGTGGAAGATAATTCATCATCACCAAAATTTGCCGATTAGGTCCCCTAATCCCCATTCAAGGAAAAGGGAAGTATGTAAGGTATTTTCTCCCTCCTTTCTGCATGCCTTCCTGGCGTAACGGTAGCACCCTCGGCCCGTATTCAGTAGTCCAGTTTCGAGTTCCGGCGAGGGCATTGCACATTTTTCATGTCTCTTGTTTCAAAGTAAGCTAATGATTCTACAACAATAGACGATTTCATAGCATTACGGCATTGTATGGTTGCAGTAGTATGTACTTTAAATACAGGGTGTTTATAAAGTCCCAGACCCATTTTGATGTTTAATAACTCATACAATAATGAAGATATAAACAGACGTATGGCATTTATGGATGGAATAACTTATATATTTTCCTTTTCAGGTTTGAATATCTTTACTTTTGTAAATATCGTCTGCACGCGTGGTTAATTTCAGATAATTTCATTTTCCAGTCTAAATACCTCTCTTTTTCTAAATATCGTCTGCTTATTAATTGCATTTTTCTCTCTTTAGTTTTGGCAACTATGGCAATGTTAAAAGGGATTTCCCAAAGGTTAATGTGCGGTGTGAACCCGAACTAAAAAATTGGTGGTGGGGGATGATTCTCTGCCACCATGATTTGGCGATTGGGTCCCCTAATACCCAGTCGCCCTTTAAAAGGCGGAGTATATAAGGTATTTCTCTCGCCTTCTTGGTGCAGTGGTCAACACGCTCAGCGCGTATTCGAGAGGTGCGTGGTTCGAGTCCCGGCGAGAACATTGCTCATATTTCATCTTTCCTGCTTTCAAAAAATACGTAATGTCTCTACAAGATTAAGCTACCAGATAGCACAGGTAAACGATAAATAATAAGTACTTACGTATTATACCGTTTACCAAACAAGTAGTACGATTTAACGCCAATTATGGATGATTGTGTCCTTTAGAATTCCGAAGTATCAATTAGGGTAATACTCAAGTACCCAGTAATATTTTTCTGTTAATTATAATAAGGATTATTCTTGTATTCTATTTTTAAGTACTCTGATCTTAACTTTTACTTTGGGTAAACTGTGGAACGTCCTTCCCTGTATTATCCGTAAATTACGAATTGACTGTACTTCAAAATACTTGTCTAGAATGAATGTCATTCAAAACTGAAAAATCATTGATACGATTAGATTTAAGAATATTTAATAAACGACTAAGAAAAAACAAAAATAATAAATTATAATTTTAAAATTTATTATGAAGAAAAGGTGGATTTGTTGGTGAATCAAATAAAACTAGCATAAAAGTGATGCCTTAGAAAGAAGCCTTTGCAGAGAACTTGAATCGTTTTCTAATTATACGCAGCTTTCATTTTCAACCAGAGAAAAGTAGTTTTAGCAGTACTATATGTCCAGTACAATTATTAGAGTAATTGTACGACTATAGCGTAATAATACTTCAAAGTAGTTTCTATTTTGGAATTGTATGTACAGTTTTGTACTATTCGAAGAAATCAAAGAAAGAGCAGACATGCTCTGATTTTTCTCAGGCATGGGAAAAAAAGAAATTTGCATAACACGTTTACATATTCAATGTAATTTTTTTTCTTTAAGGTGTGGTTTGAATACGATTAAATTTGAGATTTCCTTATTTTTTAAAGCAGAATCCAATATTAGCTCTCTCTCTTCTTTGTGTATTTTACGTGTTTTACATTGAGGTTTACATAGGCTCACGAGTGGGTAATTGTCTAAAACTGGAGAACACTAAAGTTCCTCGTGTTAAATGTTCGCTATTTTTAGCATGAATAAAAACAATTTCCTCCAAGAATTTTCTATCTGAAAGGCAACTTCTCTGTGATAAGAGACTTTAAGTGATCTGCATAATTAAATAACCAATCACACAGTCTTGCTCCTAACTAAAGAAAAAAAAAGTTAAAAAAAGGAAACATTTTTTCCTTTATTAACCATTTATGAAATGTTCACAAATAAAATCGTAAGAAGTTAAAAAAAGAGGCAGATTTCAACTGTAATTAAACTGGAAACTCAATTTATTTTCGTTAGTATTTTATTCTCTTTTCTATTCATATGTTCTTAAAAATTACTTGCACTTCGAAACTTTAAATTGCTATTTATTTTAAGATTTGACATTTTCTAAAACTAGTTTTAATGAATTTATTTTTCCATCAGCCAAATTTTCAGCTGTAAAACATTTCCTTATAGGTTATGAAATTAATATCAAATGTACAAGAAACATTTAACTTGCCCAAGAAACATTTTACAATACGTGCTTTACACAAAGGACGTGATTTTCGTATTTTAAGTAATATTAGCGACCTGCAGCCAAAGCAAAATTTGTTAAGTTCTGTGTTCCGCTGAAAAGCAAATGTATGAAAACAATTTTAGTATGAAAGAAATTAGCTCATTCTTTCCAAGCAACAACCAATCCGAAAATAATTTTTTATTGCGGAACCAGTAAAAAAACTTTTGGCATTTCAAGTTAATACTATGATGTCATGATTCAAAATTTATGTAATGTAATAACATTTTCTCAATATAAATAAAACAATTGATGTGGTAAGAACATACCGTGACAGTTATCTTAATATTGTTAAGGATTTCGTATTTATTTAGCTGTTCATTTAGAACTGTAATTAAAGTTGTTTTATTTTCCCGTGCAACGCAGACGATTATTGAAGAGAAAGCTACGTTGGAAAAATAAAAACAAAAGAGCGCTTGCAGTTAATATTTAATAAATAAATATCTCGTAATTGCTATTGCCATCCAGAAAAATCGAGAAAATAGATTTTACTAGAATGTTCTCATGAATAACTAAAAAGCCTATAAAAACCGAATTAAAACACCTCAGCTCAGTTGCTATTGTTTTAAGCGAACTGTACTATTTACCTAGCGCTGTTATTGATTGTAGCGAATACGTTGTGGGATTGGATTAACTTTCTCTGTTTTGAACTGAGTTCTATTTAACGTTTGATATATTGTGATATTATACGAATATCTCTCAAGAAATATTTCAGTATTTGTTTTCTTTCTTGTGAAAAGAATAAATTTTATTAACTTTTTAAAGACTTGTGCATTCAATCCATTACGAACCCCTACGTACGCAACAATATGAAACAAAGCGTTGCCAACAGCAGCTAATGTTTGAAATGCTGACATTAACGAACAGGTTTTGACATAGAATGACGTCACATTCATTCTCGTGCTTTCTTCTATGTCAGAATATGACCTTAAATAATAATAATATGTTTAATGTTTGGCAATGTTATTTTCATTTCATATCTTGTAAAACTAAGAAATTTTTTATTAAGAAATTCTACGATTTGAGAGCAAGCAGTGGCAACACTCTTCGAAATAAAGCAGAATTTTATCTCCAGCGTGGGAGACTGTTGCCACTTGGAATAATAAGGACAATGATTAGCGTTTTCAGAGTTTTTAATTAATATCCCGGCTAATTAAGGACGTACGAAGATGAGAATGTTTCAAACGGCTTCCCACGAATTTTGGAATCCGGAGGGGAGATACTTTTCTCAAAGTTCAACTCTCTGCCGCTCCGAAGGAGATAATGCCACAAACAAATAAACAAAGAGACAGACGTGCACAGACTTAAATAGTATAGACTAGAAAGGCTGAAAGCGGTTAATTTCTTCAAATGTGAACTAAGCCTCCAAATCAGTCAGGCCCTTCAATGCTCGAATGTATAAAATTATTGAACATGAGACTATTTCTCGGAA
>KK117518.1:235015-268183 GCA_000611955.2 Stegodyphus mimosarum
TTTTTGTAATCAATTTTATTTTTTGATTTTTTTTACTCTTTTCTTAGTTTTTCATATCAGTATTCATCTGTTTAAGAAGCTGACTAACAAAAATTATTTTGTCTTTTTATTATTGAAGTATTTGTGCTAGGTTTATTTATTAAATATCCCGTTCTTGGCGCATACGCGACATAAAATTCAATTCAACAAAAATGCCACCAGATATTTAAAAACAGAATATCTTTAGAATTTTCGATAGGCAGTCTTGAGCGCTGGAGATAAAATGTTTTATTCCGCACAGTGTTGACATTGCTCGTTTTCAAATCGTTGAGTTTGTTAATTGAAAATTTGTTAAAGATTTACAAAATATGAAATAGATAATAAAACAAATTCGAAATTCATTGTTCCAAATGCCAATGTCCAGGTAGACAAATACGTTATTAAAAATTTGATGGCTCTAGGTACCGTCGTTTTTTCGCATTGCACAAAACATTCATATATTCTTACACATTGTTCATTACTTAATATCTTTAAAAATAATATAGGGCGATATTATTTGGTGACAACAATTTGAACAGGGATTCACCAATTATAGTGATTCAACGCAACATCCCGTTTCGAGATTAATAAGTGTTTCGGTGCACTCATTAGTTAATCGTGTGTGTAATGTGTATTTAATACATTTCTGAGAAAAGTAAAGTATATTTGTACCTGCAATAAAAATTTCATACATTAAAATCCAAACTTATTTTATCATCTCATGAATATTCTACACGTGAACTACGCTGATAAGTATATATCTGAACCAACTGACAAAAAATAACATTATATAAATTTATAATTTGGTAGAAATACCTTTTTATCCCGACTGAGTATGTTTCAGTAATACGTTTCTATAAATAAATGTAAGCTCAACATATATTCCCTTTTGTTTTAAAAACAAATGAATAATACTAGAAAAAGAAAAACTGTGTATTTCTTATATATATTAATTGTCATTTGTCCTCAAAACATTCTCGTATTAATACATAGCATTCATTTCATGGCATGCACTGAATAGTAATAAGTGATTTTTTAATAAATATGGAAAGATTTATTTGCAACAATGTATTTATTTTAGAAGTCAAACAACAAAAATCAGTGTTATATTCGCAAATTTTCCAGGACTAATTTCCATGGTTTAACTATTGAACCAACTTCCTCAGCTGCGAAAGTGCAAATAAAAGAATGAAAAAGAATTTTTGTTGTTTGATTTCTAAAATAATCGTTGTTCGGCGTCTTATTTTAACGTAAACGATATCTTCGTTATTGTAACTAATAATTATTACCTAAAGAGGATTTAAAAGTTAATTTGGACAATATTTATTAATTCATATATAACCTCTATATTGTATTTATGTGTCTTACTGACTTTCATAATTTTAGGGGTAGGGAGGAATGCGATCAACCTTTTATTTACTTGTTAAGTATTAGTTTTATCAAAGCAAAACACTCTTTTATTCACACTTTGGCATTTATTATCATTTTCTCGACTTGTTAATTTACAAAAAATATGTTGTGTACACCACATGACTTCCTTGTATGTAATATTAAATTATGTATATTTTTTGCTGTATTTCATTTAAGCTTGTTCCCCTAATTTTATTAGAGACATATTTCTCATTCAATCAATTCAGTTGTAACTTGGCGGCTAGGAAAAAATACATAAAAACTGAAAAAAATTTTCATTAAAAATTGTAAAATACAGAAAAGCCTAAAACACCAAAAGTTAAAAGTTAAAAACCATTAAGAGTTAAAAACCATTAAGAAAACAACTTTTAAAATTAGAGTTTAAATTAATTAAATTAGGCAGAAAGACAGCTTTTTCGGTGAACAAAACTTTGACCCATTTCGGCCAAATGACACTGAAGTTAGTACAGAAACTATCTTAATTCAAATATAAACAAACGTCGGCATCATTAGGCTTCATGGAACTTAAACAATAATGATGTTGATAATTCTACCCAGAGGACTAAGCCCAGAGGGCCCTTAGTCCTCGAAGGACTATTGTTTTCGTTTTGCCATTTTTGCGTCGGAAACATTAAAAGTCTGAATCACTTTTCAAACTGTTGCACAAAATCTTGCAGCCCTGCATGATATTTAAAGAAATTAAATAATGAAGAATCTGAATAAACGTATGTATATTTCTCCAAATGTGATAAAACATCACATTTTACCTAGAGCCTAGAGCCATCCAATTTTGAATAACCTACCTTTCCACCCGAATATGCGCATCTGGAAGCCCGAATTTGGAATTTGTTTTATTATCTGTTTCATATTTTGTAAAACTTTAACGAATTTTTTATGAACAAACTCCAAACGATTTAAAAGGCGAGCAATGACAACACTGTACGGAGGAAAAGTAACCTTTTTTATCTCCAGCACACGCAACTGTGTATCGGAAATTCTAATGATATGCCCATTTTAAAAGTATTTTGCGATATTACTGTTGAACTGAATTTCATGGTTTAAGCTCGAAGAAAATTATATTTAATAAACAAACGTAACACACGAAACGTTAAAAAGAGCCCTTTTGGACGTAATTTAAATCTGAAAACTTTCATGTTTTTTCTTTTTTTTTTAATTTTGAAATCTTTTCCTTTCTTACCTTGTTTCCAGCCTACAACTCTTGCCAGAATGAGTTTTCAGTATCGCGTTTTATGTAAATGAGGTAGAAGCATTTTTAATTGGACGTTCATTCACTTCCGTAGAAGAGCTCAGAAGTTCTCAGTAGAGCGTGTTCTGCCTTCTGGCCAAGTCGTTACTTTAAACCTATCTTACTACGTTCGGCCGTAGTATTATATATCTGTTTGTATTCATCGGTGAGGTGTCAATAAGGGCCAACTCGGTTAGTTATTTCTATACAGCTTCGGTTAATGTTTAGTTAGTTAGAATTAAGCTAGTTTCTTATTTTCTATCTTAAGTTAAAGCCCAGGTGGAGGCTTTCCTGTACGCCCGAGATTGTCCGTCTGTTATTATAAGTATTAATTTTTTTTTTCAAATGGCGGGCCTTCATACGGAAAAAATATAATATTCTTGTATGTCAACATTCACCATTAGTATTTGGTGAATGTCGACTTTCACCAGTTAAGTCAGAAAAAAGAACATTTGAAAAATATTTCGGACATACAGCGACTATGTGAATGTTGACATTCATCGGTGAAAGTCGACATTCTCCAGATTTCGGTGTTTCACCGTAAGACCTCCACCATAAAATGGCCACCACTTCTGGCCTTCGTAACGGCCAATGCCTATAACGATGACTGACTCCCACCAGAACAAAGGATTTGGCGGGAAACAGCCAGTCTCCTCTTTGTCTACTCCTTTCTTTCGACTTACACCAGGGCATATCTGTGATTGTCGACATACACAGGTGAGGGCACGAATGTATAAGAATGTAATGCAATATGCGATCTTTCACCGACGTATTTGGTGAAGGTTGACATTCTCCGATGAAAGTCGACATCCTCCAATTTCGGTCTTTCGCAGTAACAGAGGCACCTAATAGGCGGCCACCGTTACCTCCTATGAAGGGACAGAAAATTTTACATCCATGCTTTCTCCGGGATTCGAACGCGGGCTCTTCGGTATCGCAGACAGGCTTCCCTAACTACTATACAGTCTGGTCGACTCCGTCTGTTATTATTGTTTCAGTGGAATAAAAGGGTATTAAACCCTCTTTGGACTTTGGTTCTATAGTTGTAAGAAGAAGAACAGCCTAATAGTCGCTTTACATTTTTCTGATTGTAGTTGCCAAGGATATGTAATTTAACTAAAGTTTTATAGTATCACTTAAAGGACAGACGTTTACAAAGCGCTTTACCGTACTTTTCTACCTGGTACTTATTTTAAAGAAAATCTAATTTCATTTCTTTACATTTCCATACCGTAGATATCCATATATGTACGGAATTTAACGCGGAACTCATTACTATTTCATTCGAATTTCCTGATAGTTTTATACTGACATCAAACTAAAAGTAGTGAGGATAAAATCGGAGAAATCACAACCGATTGAAACATTGTTTTCTCTTAGGAAGTATTTCGAAATGCTTTCGCTTACTCTTCGCTACTCGCTCCTAAACCATTTTTTAATATCAATTTAATCTTAAAAATTGGCAGATGTTGAGGTATCAAAGTAGAACGCAGAACATTTTTTTTCGGCATCATCTTGGAGGAAGAATACCACGCCGACGTTGCTTTCAAAACCCAAGGGCCCGTGAGTTTTGAAGGTACAGCTCCACTCCAGCAAGCAGCATTATTGCTTTCTTATTCACTCTGAGGGAAACACAATGTCGTCGAAAGTTATTACCAGCGTGTATTAAAAATATTTAGGGCTTCAGTGAAACATTCGGATTTGAGCTTTCCTTATTTTTTCAACAGTAAAAGCACATTTATTGCCCATTTTATGAGCGCCTTTACCGACATAGCGCGAGGCTCACGGGACACATAAGGGGAAAGGCTCAACAGTCCACTTTGAGTTGCCTCTCTACTTTTTTTATTTATTTCTATTTCATTTTATATTTTTTCTTCTATGTGATGTAGTCAGGAAGATATATAGACGAAGAACGGATACAGATATTTTTTCTAGACAGCCAGATTTCAGAATGTTTTCGACTCTCCACTTCTCTTTGAATTTCTATAGGGAATAAATTATACGGGAGGAGGAAAATAAAATATGGAAATGGCACCATTTCTTCGAATTGTAGAACAAAATGTGATTTATTTTGTCAAAAGGACAATGGTAGGTATAAATATTAATTTTTAGATTCGCTGTCCATACGTACAATGGAAATTCAATATTCAACTAAAATGTAAAATGGAATGAATGTTTCCTATTTCATAAATAAAAGCAACAATATATAAAATGTAACAGCTTCGCCTTCTAAATCCATCGGAAAATGTGTGTTCTTGGGCTTCTTTTTCACAGTGAAACCCCACAGCTTTCATTTCTTACGTTTCTCAAATAACTGTCGCATGGTTAACATAAAATTAACAAAAATTGTGTAGAGGCTATAAGAAAGGTTTGCCAGTATTTCCTTTGGAATATAAAATGCAGTTTACATGATAGGTGATAAGAAATTATTAATTGAAATATATCAATGTAAATACCAATCAGACACTTCCTATTTATAAATTTATAAACGAATAGTTTTTCAAAAACGCAACTGTATTTTTTCATACACTATAAAAGCTCTAAAACAAACTGCTCTTATTTCTTTAAAGTATTCGATATGCTTATTAAAATTGGATTATTGCCTCGTAAGACTGTAAGGACACTCTTCGAGCAAGTTTTAACAAGAAGTAAAAGTACGTAATAATATGTGCAATAACAGTAAATGCGAAACAAGTTTTCTTGCTTCAAATAGTTTACCATCATTAGCAAATAGCAACTACATCCAATCAACCGAAGAGAACATGAGTAGGGAACGCAAAAATTTTCGAAAACATTTTGTATCAGTTGTAAAACATCGATTTATGTTCCATATTTCGCGATTATAATGTTTGAACATAAATAAAAATATATCAAAAGCCTCCGATATTTTAATTTATAATCCGTTTCTTTAAATAAATAAGTCTTATGATTGTTGTCTTGCCGACAAAATATTTACGATAGAACATAATGTTTTTATGGTATCACCTGAGGATCGTTACAATGTTTTTGCTTCTCATTCGGAAAGGAATGATAAAATACCATATAGAATAATACTTTACTAAAATTAATTTTTTTTGAGACAACATAATTAATTACCTAAAATTATCTGAAGTGTAACGAAGATGGGATAAAAGTATATACAAGCCTGTAAATTTTGAAAATTACTGCTTTCGTTTTATGCTCTTTACAGTCTTAAAATCAATTTCAATATTCACAAAACTCATTTACAAGCATAACACTAAATATTTAACAGTTCTCAGCTATTGATAAAGAGAGATGAAAATTAAAAGGGTTGTTAAGTTGTAGATTTCAATCGAGAGAGTGTTATTTTTGAGTTATAAGTATATACGTTTATTCATTTTCCTTCAGAAATGTATTGTTGCGTGGGTACGGGGTTCGTAATGGATTGAATGCACCAGTCGTTAAAAAGTTAACAAAATTTATTCTTTTCGCAAGAAATAAAACAAAACACTGAAATATTTCCTCAGAGATATTCGTACAATATCACAATATCTCAAACGTTCAACAGAATTCAATTAAAAGCAGATAAAAGTAATCCAATCTCACAGTGAATTTGCTACAATCAATCAGAGCATTCGGTAAACAAACAGTTCGCTTAAAACAGCTACAACAACTCAGATGAGGTGTTTGAATTCGGCTTTTATAAGCTTTTTAATTATTTGCTAGAATATTCTGGTAAAACCTCGATTTCTCTCGATAGTTGTGGATGGCAACAGTAATTACGAGGTACTTGTTTATTAAATATTAAATGCATGCGCTCTCGCATTTTTACTTTTCCGAAGTAGCTTAATCGTCTGTGTTACACGGGAAAATAAAACAATTTTAATTACAATTCTAAATAAATAGCCAAATAAATATGAAATTCGTAACAGTATGTTGAACTATGTGTCTTTTGCTATGCAAGTCATTCTATTATTGACAGATAAGTTTTAGTAAGAAAAGATTATTTGAAGAAATTAATTTTTTTTATTTTTATATCACTCTTGCATAAAAATATTATAATTCACATGTTATATTTATAATATACTTATATTACATAATTTGCATTCCTATTATATAATTTATTCCTACTATATAAAATATTTCATGTTGTATCATGCCTCCGAAGCTGAAAAAAAAGTTTCCTTTTATGTTACGGAAATTAATATTCAACAGCCCTTTCGGGTTCATGCACCTCTTTCACCATTGTTTGAGCATTCTCCCTATCTTTTCTATTGTCTTACAAAGCCACAAATGCACATTATATCTTGACCATTTCCACTCCCAATACATTTAACAATATATAAATAAATGCGTATGCATTTATAGTTCTAGTATATATTGAGAACAGTTCTAAGTGAAAAATAGAAGATTTGAATTCTAGTTCTCAAAACTTTTATTATACTTATAAATATTCAATTATTTTGTGAAAAAATACACGTCATAGTAAATTATACTTCTTTGAAGCAGCGATAGAGTCTTTAGAAGTGTATCTTAGAGATTATATGGGATTACTAATAGCTTTGTTTTTCTTTCGGTGAAAATAAATAACGGGATTAATTTTTCTTCTTCGTGTAGTTAAAACACAGCAAGAATATCATGATATCATGTGTTCAGACTTTTTTATCTATTATTTATTTGAAGCTTATTCACGCCCGGGCGTTGTTTTAAAGTATATAAAGTAGATTTGTTATGTGAAAGTACGAGCCGTTATTATAATATTTAATGTTACCAAGTATTTTAATCTCTCTCAATTTAGAAATACGATATTTGTTAAATCTTTGAAAACACAATTTAATGCTAACATTATATCAACAATTAAGTAGTATAAACTAAACCTAACACTGTAAAAATATTTGGGTGATAACTGGGAAAGATATGAATAACAATATTTTTGAAAATATTACATCACATTCTTATACAATCACTTGTATCTTAAAAATGAATAAGAAATAGTATTAAGTTCAAAATTTAAATTATTTAAAGTATTTTGTCCCTCCTTTATGCATTCTTCGTCGCGTAGCAAACGACAGCGAGTGTTCGAAACGCCCAGGTTCGATTCCCGACGACGGCATTGCACATTTTTTAGCTTCCTGACATCAAATGTCAGGAAGTGTCATCAAATGTCTCTACAGTGGCGCCCGAACTAAAAGGTGGTTAATCATGATTCTTCACCACCAGGATTTAGCGACTGGGTCCTCTAATCCCCAGTTTCCCTTTAAAAGGGGAAGTATGTAACGGATTTTATCCTCCCTTTTTGCATACTTTCGTGGTGTAAGGGTAGCACAATCGGCGCGTATTCGAGAGGTCCAGGTTCGAGTTCCGGCGAAGAGCATTGCACATTTGTCATGGCTCTTGCTTCAAAAATAACTTAATGACTCTGTTACTCTGTTACTGTGTTATGAAATCTGGAGAACGTCGACATTCTCCGATGAATGTCAACATTCACCGAGTCTCTTGGTGAATGTCCAAAATACTTGCTAAATATGGTAATTGCTCACTTACACCGACAAATGCCGACTTTTTTGCGATGCACTGAGAATATCTATTAAAATAAATATAACATAAAAAATTAAATTAAATGGTTAATGTTGAATAAAAATATTTTTGTTACGTTTTAAAATGATACTTACCATATATGTCAAAACAGGAAAAAGCGTAAGTAGCAAATAAATTATTGAACGATAAACGAACAGTACATTTTGAATGAGAAAAGAAAATAACACCCATTACTTACTTAGTTATGTGATTGACGTTATACAGTCTTACTTATGGCTAAAACAATCGGTGATGGTCCGAATGTATAAGAATACAGCCGAATATTCGGTCTGTCACCGACGTATTTGGAGAACGTTGACATTCTCCGATTTCAGTCTTTCACGGGAACTACTCTAAGTAAGCGGATTTTAAGCAATTTTAACCAATCGTTTAATTAATGTAATATGCGTATGGATAAAGCATTGAAAATTTTGTTTCTAGATTTAAATAATTAAAGAAATGAGTCAAAGAAACGAATTGCTTACTGCTCACGAGTGAATTTTGTAATAATTATTAGAAAAACATGCGTAAATCATTAAATTAGCGCAATTACTACAGGCACTAAATTAGATAAGTACAGCAAAAATAGTTAGTATATCAGGACTTAGTGTTCTGTGCATCATTTTTGGAAACATAAGTACAGTCTGTAATCGGTTCTTAACCTGAAGTTTTCAGTCCTGAACTGGAACAGGGAGCGGAAGGTACGCTATGTTCTGATGTAACTGCTGGGCTGGATAATAACTGCACGTGAAGGGATTGAAATCCTCTTTTATTAAATCACTATTAATTTACAAACTTCCCAATTAGGGAGAGATACAGAAAGTAAAAGACCACACTTAGGTCGAACTTAACAATCAAATAAATTTAAAACTAAACCTAAAATAGAAATTAAATCACACTTTGCTTCGCAGAGCAATTCGCGGAAGTTGGCCTCTACCCGAAAGGGTGCGTAGCAAGATATACTAAATACTAACGCACTTCAAATTGTTTTACAATGCAATCACGTAGTAAGCACTATGGCTTATAAATTTAAACTGCTAGCTGGTCAGGCGAACGTCGAGCGGAATAACCGTGATCTGAGTCTAAGCTCTCACACAATAAGAGGTTTCTACCTCTGGCTTAAATAATACTTGGCTGTACTTCAAAATTAGCATAAGCTGAAACCGCGCGCTTCTTCTGACGGGAAGTTGAAGCAGAGAGGAGATAGACAGATTTAACTTAAAATAAAACTTGGTTAGTTTAACTAAAACCTTACAAGTACTATGGAATATACGAGGAAAAATTCCGTACAATTGGTAATATATTAATTTTAGTTTCCTGTTGTTTTCATTGAATAGATTAGATTATTTTTAATTATTTAATTTTAGAATTATTTACAGTAGTACAATCATGGTGCGAATAATTTATAGGAATGTTAAATTTCAAACTAAAAGAATATGTTCCTAGGCAGTATATACTACTCTACCGAGTAGAAACATGCTCTAATTGATTAAATTAATTAATAGTCGTCACGTAATATAATGTGATTCACAGAAATTGCAAAAATAGATTGTAAACGATATAACTATATGCATTCAATATATACAATAACCTTAAAATTCTCACGGTGCTGAAAATACTTTTGAACCAATGACAAAATGAATAATATCCCTCCATATGGAAATATTTACTTACCATCTCCAAGAAATTTGTACATTCCAGTAGCAATTTTTGTATTGAAGAAATGAATCCATCTACATATTTTAACATTCATGTAGAGCTCGGAAAGGCGAACATTTACTGTATGTTTGGAATTGAAAAGTACCGACTGAATAATAAATTTTTCGAAAACGTTAAAATTACTTATTTAGTTAGTACACATATATAAAGCTTTTGTTTAATGTCTAATAATGAATACTCCTCTAAGATTAAGTAAATATTTCGCGAAGAGTTATAAAATCAAGTATACTTATTACTTTCTTGTACGAAGTAAAGGAAATATTGTAATCACGAAAAATTCCGGGTACCATATTTCAACGAAAATGTCCAGTTTCACCGCTATTGAATGCAATTTAACGAAGTTTTTGCGCGATATCTGTGCTAAAGGACTCGGTTTCCTCAAACGAATTATAAAACTGATTTAAAATCTATTCAGAATACATTTTTGTTCGTGGCATCTGTATGCATGAATGTAAATGTATAACTCAAAAACGAGTAGCCTCAGAGCGTTGAAATTTTGCATATATGACTGTTATAACATGTAGTTATGCACCTCCCCTTTCTGGTTGCAATTGGCCCGAGAAGAAGTAAGTAAATGTATATACCGACTTTGTTACTCGGCTCAGTGAGCTCAGTTTTTTATACTTATATGTTGGTAAATTGTGCATTTTTTGCTTTAACAGTGATTAGATTATGTTGTTCTTCTCTTCGGGTTAAGGTTTTTATGCCTTTAGTAAATCTGCATGCAGTATTTGTAGAAATATAAAAAATTAAAAAGTTGTTTAAGTGCGGTTAAGCCTAATTAATTTACCATAGCGGTCACGTTTGTTTACATTTGAAACTTAGCAGAATAGTAGATTTGTTGCCAATTTAGAGAAATTAATCTTCACAACATCAAAGGTAGTGCCTTCTTTTATTATTGCGAATTAAATCATGCTTAATCCATTCTGGAAGTTATTCGAAGAAATAGGTGTTTAAGATTTACTTTCTAATATTTAATATAGATGTTTTGAGTTTTTATGTATTTTTGCCTTGTCTCGAAGGGAGAACTGAATTAATCGAATGGAAAATACTGAATCGTCTGTGAAAAATTATTTCTTTTCTTTGTTTGTTTGTTTAATTTCTTTTATACACCGTTTTAGATTTCTTTTAGTATTTGAATAGAACATGTGGTAACGATTATATAATTTTTCAGATGATATAATTTTTGTGCATTCTGAGGTATAAAATGAATGAGATGGAACGGTGTTAAGTGAACCAAGCGTCAGAGTGTCGCTATGGTAAACAAATATAGTATTTTTTAAAGAGTGCATTTATTCTACAGTGGTTTATGCGCTATCTGCAAAGTAGATTTAACTCAATCCAATAAGTTTAAATGAAATGCTGGAAAAACTGCGTATAATTTAATATTCCGTACAGGGAAGTCATGGGTTGTACACATCAGAATTTTCCTCTTCGCTTTGACAACTTGTTTTTTTATACGTTGATTTCTCAGAATATTTTCGAGGATTCGAACTAAAGATCATTCGAATAATTTTCCTATGAATCCAAAGCACCATGAATCTCCCGTATATGTACAACTTTATAGGTACATTGAGAAAATATTACTCAATTATATATGTAAGGAGTAGTATAAAAAAACTAAACGCCTTTACCTGAGCAAAATCTCCTAGAAAAATAAATGTATTTTATTTCAAACTTTGAAAATAATTGCTCTGCATTTCTGTTTACTCACATGCAAATATATATATGAATCCCAAGGAGATATATTTGCATGGCTGTGAAGTCGTACAAATGTATTACCCTCTCAAAACACTCATAATACGGTTATTTTGAGAAAGCATTTGTGGGGTTTCTATATTAAGCATTTAATTGACTAAGTATTTTTACTCGCGCAGTCAAGATTTTCTAGAATTTTATCATTGAGTATATTTATTTATGGGCTTGTTAACAGCAATTACAACCTAGCTTATTAAATAAAACCTTGAATTGAAACCTTAACTTTGAGATCGATTTTAATATATCTTCCCCCTCTTTTGATTCTTATGACTATTATGGTAGACGTTTTTTAAACTTATAAAATATTAAAACGTATTCTCATGCTTTAAGAAAATCTGTTGTATTTGTGGAAATTCAGGTTTAAGAAGTTGTTAAGTGAATCTAGCGCCAGCGTGTCTCTATGGTAAACAAATATAGTGAATTTTAAAAATTGCATTTATTATGTTGTGGTTTATGCTCTATCGACGAAGTAGATTTAAATCAATCCAATAAAGAATAAAAAATAACAATCCAATAAGAATAAATAATAATTAAATAAATTTAAATAAAATGGAAGAAAAATGCGTATAATTTAATATTCCGCACAAGGAAATCATATGGTGTACACATCAGATGTTTTTTATCTTTCAAATCTTGTTCACAATTTAGTTATTTTATTTATGTAAATATAATGAGGATATATTCTTGTATTTAAATCTGAAATAAAATCTGAAAACTGATTCTTATAAACTATGAAGATCTTCGTATCGCAGTCCAGATGTAAGGAACGTTTTCCTACTTCGCTGCGGGTTTTCGTAGTGCAACTGAAAGCACGTCTGGCTAGCAAACGGGAGTTATACAGATCGAATCTTGGCATGAGTAATGCTGCCTTTCCTTATGTGTTATTCGGAAATAAACCTAATAATTCTACACAGTGACAGTATTTTTTACAATCTAAAACAAAATAAAGCAGATTACGTAAACAGTCCCACTTTTTCTGCTTTGTTATTAGTTATTGTCACTGTGTATTTTTAATATAGCAAAAGTCTATCTCAGAAACTGGAAATAATGTTAGAAAAAATACAGCTGGCTCACGTTTTCGAAAATCTTTTCTTAGGCAGTCTCCTGAATAATTATGGACTATAATCAGCTTTGGATGCCATTTCTTTTCGGAAACTTACTGGTGCAAAGAACTGCGTCACAGAAATAAAAAATCTGATGTCTACGTCACATGACTTCCTTGTACGGAATATTAAATTATACGCATTTTGCGTTTCATTTAAACTTATTAGATTGAATTAAATCTACTTCATCGATAGCGCATAAACCACAATAGAATAAATGCACTCTAGCTTCACTTAACAGCGTTACATCTCATTCATTTTATAACTCATCAAAATGCACAAAAATTATGTATATCAGCTGGGGAATTACTTAATCGCTGCCACGTGCTCTCTTCAAATACTATAATAAATCTAAAACAATGTGTAGAAGAAATTAAATAAAAAAACAAAACAAACAAAAAAAAAAAGAAGCAGTTTTTCACAAATGATTCAGTACTTCTCATTCAACTAATTCAGTTCTCACTTCGCGACAAGGCAGAAATACATAAAAACTCAAAATATTTATATTACAAATTACGAAGTAAATGTAAAACACTTATTTCCTCGAATGAATTCCAGAATGGATTAACCATGATTTAATTCGAATAGCAAAAGAAGGTGTTATGTTTGCTGTTGCGAAGCTTAGTTTTTCTAGATTGGCAACAAATCCACTATTCTCCTAAGTTTCAAATGTAAACAAATACGTCCGCCATGAGAAAAATGATTAGGCTTGGCTGCACTTCAACAACTTTTAAATTGTTGATAATTCTACAACTTTGGCATGCAGATTTACTCAAGGCATAGAAATCTTAACTGGAAGATCAAAGCAACATAGTTCAATCATTTTTAAAGCAGCAAAGTGCACAGTTTACTAACATATGAGAATAAAAAAAACTGAACTTACTGAGCAGAGTGGATATATATATATATATATATACATAAATACAGTTTTGCAAGCTCTTAAGCAATATTATATCCGAGGAACATAAATCGAAAAACAAAAGTAGTTGCTTAGCTTATAATGGTATAAGATACTTCTCCCTCCTTTATTCACACGCCTTCGTGGTGTAACGGTAGCACACTCGACGCACATTTGAGAGGTCCAGGTTAGTGTCACGGCGAGGGCATTGCTCGTTTTTCATGTTTTATTAAAAAAAATAAAGTCTATACAGTGGCGCCCGAACAGAAAAAAGGGTGGTGAATGATGATTCTTCACCACAGGCATTTGGCGATTGGATCTTCTAATCTCCAGTCGCTTTTTAAAAGGGGGGAGATATATAAGGTATTTTTGCCCTCCTTTCTGCATGACTTCGTGGTGTAAGGGTTACACACTCGACGCGTATTCAAGAGGTCCAGGTTCGAGTCCTGGTGAGAACATTGCTCATTTTTCATGTCTTCTGCTTCAAAAATGACTTAATGCCTCTAATTCTCTTAATCGGTAAGGTTGGTTGCATTATCATTTAGTGAGATAAACACCAGAGCTTTATCTTACTAATGTTTCATTTCTTTTTCTTAGATTTTTAATTTGGCTGAGTTATAAAGATTTACTTCGACAAAAAATTGATATAAATTGTCATTCTGCAAATTGATCCTCGTCTATTAACCTCAACAAATGTTGATTTCTATATATTAACTTTTGTTTAGACTTTGAACGGGGAAGCGTTTTCAGATTTTTAAGCAATATTACGTCCGAGGAACAGAAATCGAATCACAATTGCAGTTGCTTCGAATACAGTGCTAGGTTTTTATTTTCATTTGCTAATTTCTAAAACAAAGGAATAAAGAAAATTAATTAGTCATTGTTAAAGTCGCTTTCGAAAGAATGATTAAATATAGAGAATTGAAAATATGTTGCATTAAGTTCATCACAGCATGCATATGGTGGGTAATATTGTAAGATATGACCTTCTTAGCTGTCACATGGTTAACGCGATCTTACGAGAGAACGGGCGACTTCTCGCACAGGCATAAAAGAATACCAGTATAAGGTATTTCCCCCGCCTTCTTCGCATGCCTTCGTGGTGTAGTGGTCTGCATGCTCGACGCGTAACCGAGAGGTCCGTGGTTCGATTCCCGGCGAAGGCGTTGCTAATTTTTCATGTCTCCTGCTTCGTAATAACCTAATGTCTCTACACTAACGCCGAAACAAAAAAGGTGGTGGCTTTAATTATTCGTACGATTTGGCGATTGGGCCCCCAAAACCCTAGTCGCCCTTTAAAAGGGGGAGTATATAAGGTATTTCCCCCGCCTTCTTCGCATGCCTTCGTGGTGTGGTGGTCTGCATGCTCGACGCGTAACCGAGAGGTCCGTGGTTCGAGTCCCGGCGAAGGCGTTGCTCATTTTTCATGTCTCCTGCTTCGTAATAACCTAATGTCTCTACACCAGCACAGAAGAATTGTAAAATAACCCTTTAATTATTCGTCAAACTCTGAACACAAATGTACAAACGTCGTGCTTACAGTAACATCGACGACTTGCGATGGAACTTAAAAATCGTTACGCAGTAATTTCAAAGATAAAGAATAGTGCTGGACTAACAATTTATTTTAAGGCTAACTAGGCTGACTCAACAACCTACCCTGTTATGAACACTGTGAAAAAAAAGGGGCGACAATTCTACAGCTCCTTTTCTACTGGGTCGATTGACGAAATTCAAATTACGTTTTTTATGTCTCGAAACCGCAACTTGTGATATTGTGAACCGCAACTTGTAAACCGCAACTTTATCTATACCATTATTCTAACATAGGTGTTTTGACACAAAATTGGTCTCCTTCTGAAGTAACATACCAATTTTTTCCCATATTTCGATACTACGACTGAAACTATGCCAGGAAATATGAAAACTATGAAAAACTATGCCAGAAAACTATGAAAATTTTGTAAACATCGCACGAGAAGTTTTTAAGAAATTTTCTCTCAAAATTTTAGCTCCTCCATCTTATTTTGAAAGATTTATAAAAATTATTTCAAAATACAAATTTTAAAAATAAATCATAAAAAATGGGTTAATTTTACTTGGAATTTCGAAATGTGAAAGGAGGAATAAAATAAGTTTAATAAGAAAAAGAGATATTAATAAATATATACCAAATTCAATTAACATGGACGAGCTCAAATTTTGCGAGCTAAGTTTTCAAAACCTGCTCGTACGATTTTTACAAAACTTGACAGTTTTGTATAATTCGAGCCATAGAATCGAAATATGGAAAAACAAATTGGTTTGTCATTTCAGAAAAAGTTCGATTTTGTGTCAAAATACGAATATTAGAACAGTGCTATATATAAATCTAATACATATCCTAAGTCGCGTTTTCGAAACATCGAAAACGCAGTCAAAATAGTTGAAACAACCTTGTATTTGGCGTACATTTACTAAAACACTCAATCGATTTCAAGGGCAGCTACAGGTCCCTCCTCATCAGGAGAACAAAATTTCTGGAAAGGGAAAGCAACCTCAGTAACGGCTTTTTTATACCCTCGGGTAGAACCATGCGCGAGGAGGCAACACCATCTATCGGCAAAAATAATAACCAAGAAGAACGTTCTACCGTTGGTGAATTGGATTTTCTTGAGGCTTTACATGTTCACAAAGATTTAGCATGTTTAGTGAATGATTTGAAGTCTAATCCAGTCCTTCCTAACGCTTTTAAAATTCTATTAACATAATTCTTGGGTATTATTTTTGCCGATAGATGGCGTTGCCTCCTCGCGTGGTACTACCCGAGGGTATAAAAAAGCCGTTACAGAGGTTGCTTTCCCTTTCCAGAAATTTTGTTCTCCTGATGAGGAGGGACCTGTAGCTGCCCTCAAAATCGATCGAATGTTTTAGTAAATATACGCCAAATACAAGGTTGTTTCAGCGATTTTGATTGTAACATTGGTGTGTTTCCTTTCTATTTTAATCGAAAACGCAATTTGAATTTCGTCAGTTGGCCCAATAGAACAGGAGATGTAGAACTGTCACACCTTTTTTTTCCGCAGTGTACTTATTAAATGGGCGAAAAGCGTATCAGGAACTTAGCGTAACAATAAAGGCAAACTAGTAACGTGCGCTGGCTAACAAAATCACTCTCTGAATAAACTGCAAGATTCGTCCTCTTAAATACTCATTTCACTTGACTTTAAATTTGTATCCTGGCGAGGAAATGCGAGGAGCAAATGAGAGGTTCAGGAAAGGTACCTATTTAAAATAATTTATTATGTAAAGTGAGGTAAATTCTATAATATGGTAAATTATAAGTATCGTTAAGTCATAACATTAGCTGCAAATTTAGCTTAATAAGTTATACGTGGTAGCATAATATGCAGATTCATCACTTATTGATTTACATTTGTAGATAAACGAAACTACCACAGTTAGTTCCGAGTTCGAGCAAAATATATTTCTAAACTTTTCATATGTAAATATTTTACAGAGATATATTTAAGGATCAAAATATGAAATAATTTTTGCATAATCTTATACTTTTTAAATAACTGCTTCAAAATGTGTCATCTCAGCGGTAATACATGCAACAGAGGCTTCTTTACAAATAATATTTTATTAATAAGAGTTTGTGTTAAGTATCTGAAAAATGCATAATAGTTTTTAATGCCTGAGAATACTTCCTTCTTCAGCTGTTAATACGAATATGAGAGGGGAAGAGGATAAGGCGCAGATAGATCTTCGAAATATGCTATGTGATATATTAATATCTTTTTCTGTTTTTTTTCTCTATTAGTAATTAAACTCTTCTGTTATCGGGTTCGAATTCAGAAATGTATGTATGGATATATGTACGTATATGTGTACATATATACACATGCATGTATGTACGTATATGTGTAGTACACACAGACATGTATGTACGTATATGAGTAGTATACACAGACATATATATACGCATATGTGTAGATGCGTACATGCATACATACATACGTACGTACAAATGTACATGATCACATACATCCATACATTCATGCATATATATGTGGTCATTCGTCTCTACATTTTCTCCCATCATCCCACATCTGGCAACGGCAGCAGCAGTCAGATGATTCTTCAAGCTACGTGAGAAAATTATGAGGATTGAGGGAGATGAGGTTTGGCCGTTACGTAGGAAGCATTGATGATGGTGTTCGAGGACTACATTGTTTTCTTTGATGAGGAATGCTGCTCTATCTGAACTGAAACTTCCACCTTATTTTTCATCTAACTTCCGTTCATTCTATTCACTGTTCTTAGCATCCTCATGCTTATTATTTCATTATTAAAAAAAAGCTACTTAACGCCACTACCTTTCTTCGTTATTAAGCCTAACCTCATCCTACATATATAATCATTTCTGAATTCGGTCTCGATAACAGAACAGTACCTTCTTATGTAACATATTTTTCAGCAGAAATTATATTGTTTAAATAATTTGCAAGATTGCAAATTTCGAGTTATCACAGAATGTAGAAAATTAGTTTTAATTGTCTTTAAGTTAATTTTATGTCAGATCAACACCGGGAATTTAAAATATATTTCATCGTGCATTAAAAGAGTCAGATACAAATTTCAAATGTGCTATTTAAGGTTATTCCTTTCAACTTCAATATACCGAATTCAACTCATCAAAAAATCAATTCAGAATGCAATGCTGTTGCTTGATGAGTAACTGCTCACCCCCAATTGATAATGTGAGCAAAACGCAGACGTTGGAAATGAGCGAACACATAATCCTCCCTGGGAGATGTTTCATGAATAAATGCAAAGGTATTAAAAGCTAGGGTATCATTAAATCCCAGCAGATCCAAGCCGCCTTTGGCTCCGATGGAGGATTCCTTCAGGGAAAGGGGTATCTTACTAATCCTGTGGCTCGGAGTTGACCTAATCAGGGAAGAATTACTAGCATTCGTGCAGAATAAGCTGATTTTAATGGATGAATATCCCCGCAAATAATTACTACCTTTCCCATATTCATAATTCCTCGACTTTTACGACGTTAAGCCGACATCAATCTACGGAACAGTGAGCTGCAGCTAATTCGCCTAATAATCTCTAGCGGAAACCAAAAATTTAGAGTGGACGGTGGCTCAATTATTCCTGGCGAAATGGGAAACAGGTGAGGGGGAAAAGAGCTCGAATTCTCGGGGGAAGGAATTAATGAAAATATGTTTAAAAGCAATATTTAACAATTGTTACACTTGAGCTCTGTATCAATTGAACAAATGTTTCATTTTGAAGCGAAGGATTTAGTAGAGAGAAAGTGAAAGTTCTGTTCCCTGAATGGTTTTAATTTTACCTTTTATCCAAGGTTTACAAATTGATCATTTTAAATAACGGTTTACTGATTTCCCAGCTGGCTGAATCTAGTAAGACACGACACTGAAATAAATCAATTACACTTTTAATTTCGATATAGCTGTACGAAAAGCAAATGATATTTACAGAGGAATAATAAGCAATTATAGGATTTATTTAACGTTGTCATGTTGAAAGCTGTGAGCTATAGTTATGTTAAAACAATTTTATAAATGGAAGAGAAAGATTGTCAATATTAAGATCAGATGCAAATTAGGTTACAAAATATAACAGATTTCAGATAATCAGATACTGGATAGCATTGTATAACACATGCAATCCAGTATCTGATTAACATCTAAC
Source organism: Stegodyphus mimosarum (assembly GCA_000611955.2). Taxonomy (NCBI): domain Eukaryota; kingdom Metazoa; phylum Arthropoda; class Arachnida; order Araneae; family Eresidae; genus Stegodyphus; species Stegodyphus mimosarum. Next base: position 254,418 of record KK117518.1, read on the forward strand.
ATCACATTAACACACTTCTTATGCATTAAACTATTAGGATATGAAAACGCGTAGCTTATCTATTTTATATTATACTAGTGGACAGCGGCCAAAGCAAAATTTATAAGTTATCTGTACACCTGAAAACAAAATGTACAAAAACATTTCAGTATGAATAAATTCATTCTTTCCAGAGGAAAAATATCTTAAATAATCTTTCGTTTCGAAAACACGAAATAAAAACATTTGACACTTCAGGTTATTATAACAGTTTTAACCCCCTTGAGGACCGGCGCACGAGAACGAAGAGCAGCCACGGGACCGAGCCCCCGGGAATGGAACGTTCGGGCCTGCCCACGCATTTTCAGCAGTTAAGCCTACTTTTACAAATAAATTCAGATAAAATCAGCATTTTGATATAATGATCTTGCAGAATCATTAGGTTATTTAGAAGCAGAAGAGATGAAAAATGAGCAACGCCTTCGCCGGGAATCGAACCATGGACCTCTCGGCTGCACGTCGAGCGTGCTGACCGCTACACCACGAAGGCATGCGAAGAAGGCGGAAAAATACCTTACAAGCTTAATTTTTGAAGTTACGTACTTATTACGCTAATTGTCAATATGCATTAATATAAAGAATATCACATTAACAGAAGCAAATGAAACATGCGAAATCGTAAAATTATAACTATAAGCATAAAAACAAATACTATACATATGAAAATAAAATTACCAATATGAAATGTAAAAGAAAATTAAACAATAATTATCTGTAGGTAATTAAATTAAATTTGAATAATTCTGCTGTGTGTGGAATAATTAAAAATGAGAATCGACACATAGGACAATAATAGCCATGCATATGACGAGCAAGAAACATGCATCCCGCATCAGGAAAGCTGTTATATTTTTCTTTCTTTAATAGTGCTGTAAATTTACTTTTCAATTAACCAAGAAAGTCTATATGTTAAGTTTTAAAATAAATATAAAAATGACAACTAGTTTGAGTTTTTTCATCACCGAAGTCCGGCGACGTTACACACGCTGTAGTCAGCTACAAGAAAACAACGAAGAAACGAAATTACTAACGAAACAAACAGACACGCCGGTGTCACTTTAAGAGCTGTGATTTCCAGTTTGTTTACACCAATAAATCTATCAAAACCAGAAGCACAGAACAGAAACTGATGCTTATACACGAAGGTCAAAAGCTACTTGACTTAACCGATATGAAAACCGATACTATTTAGCATCATCCACTGGTATTAAAAAATTTCAAAAAATCTTTCCTTTTTTAAGTTAACGTATACGCGACACTGGTCCTGAACGGGTTAAATATTATTGTTAATCTTTTGTACACTGCGAAAAAGAAAAAGGGGGGGAACAGTTCTGTACCTTCTGTAATACTGGGCCGATTGACGAAATTCAAATTGCGTTTTTCATATCTCGAAAGCGCGACTTAGGGTATATATTAGATTTATATATAGCATCATTCTAACATAGGTATTTTGACACAAAATTGGACTTTTTCTGAAATGAAATAGCAACTTTTTCCCATATTTCGATTCTACGATTCAAATTATACCTAAATATTAAATTTTGTAAAATTTTGTGCGAAATTTACTGAGAAATTTCTTTGCGAAACATCGTTTCTGCCTTTCCACATTGTGGATAAGAGGAAAAAGCGTCACATCGTTCCACTTTCAAATAATTTTAACAAACTTCGTAAACCACATTTTCGTTATTATCGCTTTCAACAAATATGCCAAATTTCGAAACAATAATTTTGAATAAAAAGCTCTAATTTTTCGCAGGTATCCTTACAAATAAATCTATTTTAAGATGATTGTAAAAATTTTATAAGTTATAATTCACAATTTTTTTCGAAAAATTTATAAAAATGATTTAAAAATACAAATTTAAAAAATAAATTATAAAAAATGGGCAAATTTTGCTTAGAATGAACCTAAATTTCGAACTGTGTAAGAAGGAATCAAATAAGTTGCCTAAAAAAGAGATATTAATAAATATATATCAAATTGGATTAACATTGAGGAGCTAAAATTGTGAGAGCTCATTTTTTAAAAGCTATTCGTGCTATTTTTACAAAACTTGGCAGTTTGACATCATTTGAGTCGCAAAACGAAATGTGGAAAAACAAATTGGCATGTCATTTCAGAAAAAGTCCTATTTTGTTCAAAATACCTATATTTAAACAATGCTATACATGAATCTAATACATATCCCAAGTCTCGCTTTCGAGGCATAAAACCGCAATTTGAATTTCGTCAATCGGCCTGGCAAGCTCGTGAACAGCCTGCCGCTCTCGCACGGAGAATGCAATTATTTTTATTTTAAATACGTCTGGATACGTTTTCTGTTCTTGTTTGCATGTCGCCATTTTGAGTGTTAAATAAAGTTTTTGCTGTGTCCCATCAATGGAGTTTGCTTCAATTGCAAAAGAAATATCACTGTATACGTACGACGCATTAGCCTGACGTGATGATTTAAATTTAATATAATATAACAACTTTTTCTCAATATCAGTAAAAGACTTAACGTGTCAATAAACACGTGTTTGTAAAACTTAAAAATTCTTTTATTAACAAACTCTGTGATTTGGAAGCTAGAGAGACAAAACATTTCGAATTTTCATCTCCAGAGCGCGAGACTGTTACCACCTGAAAAATGAGAGCGAAAATTAGCGTTTCCAGAGCTTTTAATAGATATCTTGGATAATTAGTGTCGTACGAAGATGGGAATGGTCGAAATGTCTTCCCGCGAGGTTTGGGAATCCGGGAATACCTTTTTCGAAACTCAACTCCCGCTGTTCCGGAGGAGATGATTTCACAGACAGACAGTCGCCCACAGATTTTAATAGAATAGATTTGAAAAATGATGAGTAATTTGCATATATATGCATATTGTGATAAAACAACGGTATCTAGAGCCATGAACATTTATGGGCATCTGAAAGCCCAAATTTAGAATTTGTTTTATTATCGATTTCATATTTTGTAAAACGTTAAACAAGTTTTGATTAATAAACTCCAGGATTTCAAAGCGAGCGATGGCAACGTTTTACAAAAAAAAAAGTTTTTGTCTCCAGCTCGCGAGACTGTGTATCGGAAATTCTAAAGATGTGCTCATTTTAAAATTATTTTGCGATATTGCTCTTGAACTGAATTTCATGGTTTAAGTGGGAATAGCATGATACTTAATAAATAAAGGTAGCTTACAAAATGTTAAAAAAACTCCCTTACGGACGTAGTTTAAAATCTGTAACCTTTCAGATTTTTTTTAATCTTTTATTTCATTTATTCGTGATCCTTTTTTTCGTAACGTTATATATACGTAGCTTATTATATGCCGCTTAAAAGAACACAAGAAACACAATATATCATTATGTTTAGAGAAATTCGATTTTTTTTTCGTATTTATTTGGTAGATTTAAAGGCTGCAATTACGGATTAAAATATTGCCGAATCTGTTTTTTTCTAAATCTTGCATTAAATTTCCTGAAGTTTTCCTGACTGAAATCAATTTTCAAAATCCTGGCTTCTCCTCTTTGCCTCACTAATTTATTTCCGTTTTAATGACTTGCTTTTATTTTGTTGAAACACTATATATAAAATTTATGTTAACAAATTAAATACCAATGTATCATGAATTTCTCCAAACTTTATCAAATTTTTAGTGATTTACTATCTACTTGCGAGATTTCAAAGGTGTATGATAGTTATAGTTCGACCATTTCTAACGCAACCCTGGCTGGCATTCTGCCAAAACACATAGACTCGTCCAAAAGGGGCGTTATTACTCTCTGCGAGGTGAAAGTCTTCTCTTCTCCGCAAAGAGAGAATAGAGGGGGGAAAAGTCTCTATTCATCCACCCTATTTTAAGAATAATTCGGTTCGAATGGCGCATGCGTGTTTGCGCTCATGATCGCGGATGAGGTGGTCGAACTATACCGACTATTTTAATCATTAACAAGATAATAAATAAGCAAATAAAAATCAGTTTTACATATCTCCTTTTAAATATGGGCATTTTTTCTGAATCTTAGCATAAATATTGAGATGGTTTGTTAAAAACTATGAAATTTCCAAGCGTAGATGTAAATCTCTTTGAAAGCATCTCCTTCTATTGCACCTTCTTACCTTAAAATATCGTAAATTAAACTACGACGAATTTAACTTACAATTACTCCCAAAATTCCTGAATACCCATCCATTATGTTCTCTGAGATGAGCAGAGATTCGATTAGACGGGTCACTTAAAATGAAAATAAGAGCATCGCCATGATAAAGATGTAATAGGAGCCATTCCTCTATCACCATTTATTCTAAACAATTAAGTCCCTAAAACTCAAACTATTTACTTTCAAGACATATGGTGGAGCATTCTTTGGGCTTACAGTAGTCCTACGCAGACGAGCATAAGGGCGACGAACGTAATCACTCATTTCTTGAAAAGATCTTGGAGTGATTTCTCTGAGTGGAGCTCATTTGTGATTCAGGAAGCGTTTTTCCCTGGAGTTTCTCTCTAAGGAGGAGATGGGCTTTAATTCACTCTTCCTTGAAGTGTGTTATTTAGTTGTTGGAAAAGTTGTCGGCTGCTCAGAGAAAGCTGATCAATAAACAGAGCAAGGAATTTACATATTAAGGGAGTTAAGAAAGTTTCTGGATTACAGGGCCGTTTCCTAAGATTAAAGGAACTGAAAATTAAGTATTTTTAAGCTACTTTTATTATTGTTTAAAATGAATTTTATTCCATTCCATCAATTAGCTCTAATTACTTTAAATTTGAAAGGGTATCGAAAAGAACCAATCAGGATTTAAAATTCCAGTGTTGTAAAAATATTATAAATGAGAATATGCATTGTTATTATTAGCATTTTGTTTAGCAGTTTATAATTTTGAACTCGATAATTCTTTCGCAGTAATGATTTGTGTTATCATTTGTTCAACTGCTTCTATTTATGGAATTTTTATCAGTTTAAATTATTTTCGAAGGAAACTGAATAACTAACGAAAATAGTGAGTTAATTTTTTTCCTTGATTTTGCTAAGTCCGAATTGCATCTGGAACTTGTTAGGATATTTTTGTTTTAAATTTGAATTAAATTTGATGTTTGAAATATTTTTTTTGCTCGGTGTTTATTAAGTGTTTAAGTAAGTTCCGTTCAGACCAGCACAAAATAGTTTTAAGCATCACAGAACGATAAATGGAAGAGAATCTCTCTTGCTGAATATTGCATGTAATCTTTAAAAATTAAAGCTGTAATAAGCTACATGCACCTAAATTATAAGTGCTGTTAGAAAATCGTAACTGCTGATGAATCATACGGATATCCAGACCTAAAAGTGCCATTTTACGACTATTAATTAGAAAATTCACAAAACAATATTTAAATTTAAATGCAGATCTTCGTTTCAGTTCCTGTCACCGATTTATTGAAGAATTCTTATAGGAATATCAGAATTATTTTAAGGACACTTCTTGAATTTAGAATTATTTAATTAGACTTCTTGAATTCGAGACATAATAATTGTAGATATTAAGAAAATATCTTTCATTTTATGTTTCTAATTAATGACTTAAACGGGACTTTTATCTGCAATTTTATACACAAGGGTGATTCCAAACTCATGGTACAAACTTAGAGGATATAAGGTATATCTCCCACATTCTTAGCGTGCCTTCGTGGTGTAATGGTCAACACACTGAACCGGTATTTCAGAGGTCCGTGGTTCGATTCCCGGCGAAGGAATTGCATATTTTTCATGTCTCCTGCTACTAAATAACCTAATGTCTCTACAAGGAGAGGTAGAGAACAAAGCTACGAATAATATTCACATAGGAAAACCAGGTCGCAATGCACAAATACAACTTAAAATGCATTTACAATAAGAAAAATTTAAAATGAGTTTGAGATCAGATAGCATCTTGCATGAATTGCTTCATACAAACAACAGAATCCACAAATCCTTTTAATACTCATTTAAAAAGACTTTTCTGCAAACTTCATCACGAAATACATTTGCATATTGATAGCAATTTACATAAAAAGCATTGTTGCCGATTAATAAGTGTGCGTCTCAGTAGGGGAAGACGTCATTCTCGATTATGCTGTCGTCAGTGATGGGAGACTTAACGTATGCTGAAAACTCAAACATGCATTACATGTACTGGCGTGCAAACGATAACGCCAGAGCTGCGCTACGAATGTATCACACGCAGTTTCCGGACGCGTAATGGCAGACCGCACATTCAGTTGAACAACGTTAAACGAATGACGCACACTGCGCATGCCCAGAAGTGAATTTGGAGCAATTACGACTTTGGCATAATTTTAAAAGAAGATAAATATGCTGTATAGTTGACGTTCTGTTATCTTTACGTAAACAGTTCGGGGTTTTTAAACTTGTTAGGTTGTACGTTGCTCAATTACTTAGGTGTAAATATCGATTGTAAACTCCCAAAATTTTCGTTTAAGATGGATTACAAAACAGGAAATATTACATGATATTGTTTATTGATTGTACTTCTGAAGAATAAAAGCAATCCATTATTTACCATGCGTTCCATTCATACATACTTTAACAACTTAAGGAATATATCTAGTTTAAATTACTGAATTAAAGCCAAAGGAATTGCTACAAATAACTGATATTAAATGTAAGGTGTACGAACAAAATAAATCAAAATGAAATGAAGCAAGTGCAATAAGCACAAAAAAGTGTCCAGAGTATTGCAATCGTAAAGAGTCGCTAAGGCCTACATGACGAACAGGCTTGTGTAGGGTTGTTTATTTTTATTCGTCCGTATTTTCTCCCACGCCAACGGTACACTATTGAGCATGCGCCGTAAACGAAATTCATTAACATTGATCAACTCAATGTGCTGTTTGCCATTACGCTTTCCGGACAGACGAATGCCGGATCACAGAATGTTTCAGCTGTTACATCGTCAACTTTGCGAAACAGGTTCCTTCCACGTCTGCAGACAGGATGCCGGTCGACGACAAACTGTACGCGATCCATAATTTGAAGACATCATTTTGAACTTAATATTTGATACACCTGAAACAAGTACATTGTTAACTCCAACTGGGATGGAGTTGACTAAAACTAAACAAATTTTACCATTGCGTTGTGTAATTTAAAATGTCAGTGAACGAGCCAATGAACCTTGGTGCTAGTGAATCAATGTGTCCTAACATATCAAAAAAGAAACACATAAATCAGTATTAACTTTCAAGAAAACCTTAGAGTTTATTTTTTTAAACATATCAAATTATGTAAAAATCAATTTTAGTAATAAATCCTTCTACCTCGGGGTATGAAAATAACCTGAGAAAATTTTACAATTTTTTTTTTAACAGCGAAACATAAACATGTGTTTTCAACAAATTCGGCAATTTCAAAATAAGCAACATAAAACTTCTATAACTATTAATTAAGCATAACTATTTCATTGAGTTAAAATTTATAAAAATTCATAACAACTATTTCTTTTAACAATTATTTAAGTTTTTAAGTTCGTACTTAGTTACCTTCTTATATTACTGCACTAATAAGTTACACTTATTATTGCACAAAAATAAAAGGACACTTCCTATGTGAACAAATCTTAAATTTTATTTTATTGCACAGAAAATTAAAGGAAATCAGCTAATCCTAGTAACTTAAAATTACCTTCGTAAGAGATTTAGAGTATTGACTAGGAGCGAAAATTCTTTTTTTTCAATTTTCCAATTTTTCTTAAACTCAGCAAATACAGTTTTACAATACCTTAACTGAGTATTTTTGTAGTTCACCAAATAAAACAAAATTTCTAATTTCTTAACAATTTAAAAAAAATCTTTAAACAAACTCTTTAAAAAAATTCAAAACAACCCCCTTTTTTTTCTTATTCTATCAAATTCAGTTAACTGAGTTACATCACAACCACTCTTATAGGAATATTAGGAGTATTAAAACTGGAGATATTTTTTTGACAGTTAACAATTTACTTTAATCTCAGCAAAGTCATTATGTTCATCAAAAGATACTAAAATTTATATTCCTCAACTTCTCAAATCCTTTAATGCAAACAATTAAAATTAAACCGTAACTACATTTTGAAAATAAATGAATACCCCTCTTGCTATTTTAGGAGATAATTATAAACTGTAATTTTAAGTAAAAGAAATCTTCTTAAGAACTTCAGTTAAGGCTTCTAGAATAAAATAAACAAAATCTTATCTGATCTCTAGCCGGAACTTTGTAGAAAAGAAAATGATGTAGAAGATGGGCTTAGCAGAATGCCTCGAGAGTTGGAGTAACTACTTAGACGAGGTATAGGAAGGAAAAACTTTGGCGATATGCCTGGTAGAATCTATGGTCAGGCCCATTCTCATCGGTCAGCAGGATGGACAACATCATCAGAAATGCGAAGAATCCAATGCTGGTGCGAGCAAAAATTTGCAAACCCAAACGAACCCACCGGAAATTCTCATTGCATTCCTCTTAACACGTAAGCAAAGTCTTAGAATCCAGGTAAAAGTGAGACTTTTCAAACCTTTTCCCCCCAAGACCTTTTCAAGCAAAGTGTAAAAATTTAGTTAAATAATTGACTGTATCTTAAAAACTGTTAAAGCTAGAATCTTGAAAGTAATCTTAAATCAAAAGGCTAATTTTTCTGCATTCAGTGATATAAATTAATAATGGGTTAACCTAAGTTAAGTAATATTAAATCAAGTTTATTACTTAGAAAAGCACCCAATTCCATTGTGTGTTTCAACGCGTTTACGAATAACAAGTGGAAGATACGTATAAATCTTAAGTACTAAAAACCCCTAATTAAAATTAAACTAAAGCAAATATAAATATAGCATATTAAATATAATAACGTTGTGTAGCATAAATTTAGAATAATAATAAAAATTAATTCTTAAATCAAACTTAAATAATTAAGTGAATTTGCTACATAACAACATGAGCAATCGCACAAAACGTTAGGTGTGAGTCAATATACCATATGGTGATTGTTAAAAGTAAATCACTACACTCCTTCCGTTTTCAGAGAGTACAAGCCTTGAAAACTATGCCTAAACATTTCTAAGCAACATTTGAGGCAATTTGTATTGCAGCCCGACTTCACAGCTCGTACGATATTTGCAGATGAGGCGACATTTTCTCGCAAGGGTAATTTAATGCGCAAATTCTCATGTGTGGGCATCTAAAAGCAACACGACGACCTGCGTCTCGTCAATGAATCAGTGCGAATGTGTGGACGGGTATCATCCACAACTTTTTAATTGGCCCATACCTACTGCCGCAGCAATTCAATGGCCAACATTATCTTATGTTTTTGGAACAGGTGTTACCACAACTTCGGCAAATGTTCCGATTTCCATTCGTAACCGAATTTGGTTCCAGCATAAATCCTGAAATGGGCGTCAGCCCACTTCAGCATTGATGTTTCCAATTACATGATTTCTACTTTTAGAAGGCGATGGATTCGCTGTGGTGCGCCACTCCTTAGCAACTCCAACCTCGATTTATACAACTTCGATCTATCGGTACTTCTGAAGAGTCTGACTCCAGTTGACTCAGCTAAGGATCTTGTTGCTCAATAGTTGCTAGATGTGTGCGTGAAATACCTGGCATATTTGCCAATGCACGCCAATCTCTCCATTGACGCTGTCAAGCATTTACCGCTGTTGGTGGACAGTTTTTGTAAACATCTTGTTTCAATTAAAGTGAGACATTCAAACCTCTGTTTCTTATGCAAATATTATTCGTATCATCGTTTTAAATCTATATTATTCGTATCATCGTTTTTAATCTAACAGAAAGTGATTAAACAAGCAAAGTTACACAACACTACTAGTTCATCTTCTCATCCGCTTTTGGTTACAGAATGGATAGATAGCATTATATATACATGCCGATAGTGAAAATAAGTTTTCACTTTGCACACACAAGAAAAGCCATTTTTCAATATGTCGTTATGCATCTCATAAAGAATAATTCTTATGTATTTTACTATTACTAAACCAAGGAATTACGTAATCATTCTAAAGAAATATCTACTAGACTACAGATTATAGACAATCAGAAAGAAAAACACCACTTCTTCAGAACATTTCAAATGTCATATGAGAAACTTATGTTGACACATGTCAGGGAATGTCTGTTGATAAGTACCGTCACTGAAAGCATAAATCATTCAATATATTTTACAGCAAACAATGCTGTTTTTAATGTTTAAATTGAACAACTGCGTATGCGTATTTCATCCCATTGCGTATTTCATCTTTAAAAGATCTAACATCATAAAAACCCTCCGTTTATTCTTATCTGGTTACACTTTCTTGGAAGTTAATGATAATACTATTTACTTTCGTCATTAAATTGTTGAATTTAATAAATATACGCATGACTCTTCTTTCATTTTTTAAACTTTTCTTCATGGAATATAATTGTTCTTTAAGCATTAGAAATTTTTTGAGTCTTTTACTTTCTCAGATTTTGTTGTCTTGGAACTGTCCCCGTCAGAGATTCTTCATTAGTAAACCGATCCCTGATTATTTTTTTAACTTATATTTTTAACTTTATATATAACTTATATTTTTATTTCCTCCCTCCTTTCTGTATGCCTTCGCGGTGTAACGGTAGCACACTCGGCACGTAATCGAGAGGTCCATGTTTGAGTCCCGGCGAGGGCATTGCAGATTTTTCATGTCCCCTGCTTCTAAAATCCAAATCTCTATAGTGGCACCCGAACTAAAAGGTGGTGGATGATGATTCACCACTACCAGGACTTGGTGATTGGGTCACCTAATCGGCAGTCGTCCTTTAAAGGGGGAATGTATAAGGTATTTTCTCCTTCATTTCTGCATGTCTTCGTGGTATAACGGTGGCACATTCGGCGCGTATTCGAGAGGTATTTGTTCGAGTTCCGGCGAGGACATTACATATTTTGCATGTCTCCTGCAACAAAAATTCTGTTGCCAATGAACTAAATAAAATATCTGAAATTTTTGTGCATATTGCTCTGTATAATATATATTTTAAAATATTAGTAATCCTTTTTATAAAGAATCCTACTTTTTGTGTGGTTCAGAAATTTTAACGCATTTCGTTGCACTTTTGCAGTTTACTTCTTAGGCTATTTGCCTCTGGAAATGTAACATATTCCGATGCAAATAGTTATTTTGAAAGTGCCAAATGTACCTTGACCACATAATATGTGCTATTCTGCAACTGATCATACATAATTTGGATAAACGGCTTCTCATTTACTTAATGTTTAATTTGTTAGACATTTACTATATTTCCGTATAAATTATTTTGCAAAAATTATATTTATTTAACTATTTCATGCGTAAGAAAATTTGCATCACGATGTGCTGAACCATTTTCTAAGATTTCAGTTTTATTTCTTAAATCAAAATATTTGGGTCATAAAAATGCAGCTGATATGTTGAATATAAAAGCCAGAAATCCCCGTAATATGTATTCGTGGGATTTTGAGTTCCCATCAAAGTAACCTCATTTTTATTTTGATATCTTCTTTTGCCCCTATTTGGATATTTTTATGACTTGTGCTTATGCGCATTTTTGTAGAGTTTCACGTTTTTATTTAGTATTTTTACGATGATATGCACTTTTCATTTCTCTTGATGCTCATCTAAAACAATACTTACATTTTAGCGGAAAATTATACGTGTGGAACATATATGCGGGATTATATATCCAGAAAATTCTCTTGCTGGTTTGCCCAAACTAAAAATGTCTAGTGTGCAAATGGTTAATTCATACAGCCTGTCTTCTAACTTGCAAATCGTTAACGCTTTGGTGTTTGTCACAGAGATTTCAGCAAAAGAATTGATTCTTTCCATTATATGAAAAATTTTCCGCTGCTTTTAAATTTGAACAAATAAATAAATCAGGAAGAAATGCATAACATAAATAAGTCTTCTGTAAATCAATTAAAATGACCAAAAGGCTATGCATATCGTAATTCCAAAAAAAATCTCATGTGTACACCACATGACTTCCTTGTACAGAATATTAAATTATACGCATTTTGTATTTCGTTTAAACTTATTGGATTGAATTAAATCTAGTTTCTCTAGATTGGCAACAAATCCACTCTGCTCCTAAGTTTCAAATGTAAACAAATATGGCCGCCATGAGAAATGATTAGGCTTAGCCTCACTGAAACAACTTTTAAATTGTTGATAATTCTCCAAATACTGCATGCAGATTTATTAAAGGCATAAAAACTTTAACCGGAGGATAAAAACAATGTAATTCAATCATTTTTAAAGCACAAAATGCACAATTTACGAACATATAAGAATAAAAAACTGAGCTCACTGAGCCGAGTAACAGAGTAAATATTTACATAGTAACTGGTGCGGCCGATTGAAACTAAAATAGGAGGTGCACATCTACATCTTATACAAAATTGCAATGTTCTGAGGCTACTCATTTTTGAGTTATGCGAGATCAATACATACATACGTACGTACGTACGCAAAGACACCATGAAGAAATTGCTTCAGAATCCTTTTATAATTTTTTTGGAAAAAAAAGAGTCCTTTATTCTGTTTTTACGCACGAATGTCACCCAAAACATCGTTAAATTGCGTTCGATAGCGGTCAAAATAGATATTTTCGTTGAAATATGATATCTGAAATTTTTCGCGATTACAATACTTCCTTTTTACTTCGTACAAAGAAGTAAAAAGACACCCATTTTGTTGGAAAGGCTGTAATCACATTGAAGGAAGTATAATTCTGTATACGGTATACTGCCATTGATCTTCAGAATAATTCGAATAAATTGCATTCCGTTACAGTGGTGGATAATTCGGTCATGCTGCTTTTATCTTACCCTTCAAGTTGTGCTGAAAATTAAATACAGGTTATTATAATCTTGAGTTCCGTAGTCTTGGTTGTTAATATCTCATAGTTAGGAACGAATATTATCAACGGAGTGGAGTCACTGATCTTTCCTACCAGGGTTGAAAAAGAGGAGAATGTCCACTTTGGCTACTAAAAGAATGAAGAAAAACATGCCTACAGCCAGAATCTTGGCTCCTGACTCATGAGCGTGTCGGGGCTTAAAGTACCGGTGGTAATTTCGACTTCGTTATCCCCATCCGCTGAGTAACCATGCGGCCTCGTTGAACTTTATAAAAGCAAGTTGAAAATTTGTCGAATAGATAGCAGTTTCCTACGTCTGTTAAGTTAATGGCTTATAGAAAATGGCTACCTGGGGAGAACAGTGACTAAATTCATAAATGATATTTCTTCCCAGTTCCTCCTCGAATTCTAGAACATGCGTGGAGTTTTGCTGAACTTCTTTGCGAAAGGGTTTTAATTTACATATTTTGTTTGTAATGATGAAATACTGATTCTCAAAGTATCTTTGATCTTGAGAATATAATGGACCAAAGGCAATTTAATATACGAAGACTATTTACAGAAGCAGTGCGTGGCAACAGTTTCATTTTAACATTTTCTGGAGGGCCAATTGCAAAACATTGGGATCATATGGAATCATAATAAACATCTTTATGAAGCTGTGCTAACTGGTATATTTTTGGACGGGGAGTAAGGGTAAAATTCTAATTCTCAAGTGTGTTACCTTGTTCTCCTATTACATCTAGATACGTAACCTATGTAGAAGGAAAATTTTTAGAAATCTTACTTCTTAAATTTGAATTACTTTCACTGAGAAAGATAAATTTTTTAAAGTGTATTTATTTATTGTATATTAGCAT